>PVIR01013290.1:0-42681 GCA_004026965.1 Petromus typicus
CCCCGGTAACCACATAACAATACTGGGTGTGGAGACCCACACCCAGCAGCAACCAGTACCACATACCACAGTGCCGGGCGTGGTGGCTCACGCCTGTAATCCCAGCACTCGGGAGGCAGAGGCACGAGGATTGTGATGTGAGTTTGAGGCTGAGCTCAGGGCCAGCCTGAACCACAAAGCGAGACCCTGTCTCCAAAAAAACCTAAAAAAAAAAAATAAAAATAAATAAATAAATAAAAATGGACAGATCAGACTTATAAAATCGGAACTAAAATTACCTAACAGCGATTTGAAAAGCAGTCAATTTAAATATTTTCTTTAATATATAAAGGTCCATAAACATTAAGAAATAGGCATATAAAAAGCAAGAATGTACTATCAGAAAAAATGGAGTTTGTGAGAACAATTATATAATATTTACTAAGTAATCCTAAATCTGGTTAATCTATATTCAATTATAGTCAAGGATATTCACTGCAGCTTTAAGTGCAACTGCCTCCTCTTAAGAACTGTATAAAACAGAGGGACTAATGCTGGTTAAATAAGAAGTATAAATACATAAAAGGAGGTATTAAAGAAACTAAGTGAAAATAAACCAAGAGTATTATTTTTAAGTATTGAGGTTACTATTTTTCTTTATACATCTGTTAAGAGCACAAATGTTCATTTAAATATGTATTTCTGTAATTAGAATAATGTAAAATGCATTAATAATTTTGTAAATTTATTATATTCAAGTATCAATGCACAAAAAATTCAGTGGTTTATAAGTTAAACTCCCCTTGTAAATCTTCTTGAAGCTATTTATTTATTTGTTTATTTATTTATTGAGACACAGTATAGCTTTTTTTTTGTAGTTCAGGCTGGCCCTGGGCTCAGCCTTGAACTCACAGCAATCCTCCTGCCTCTGCCTCCCAAGTGCTAGGTTTACAGGCATGAGCCACCAAGACCACACTGTGGTATGTGCTTCTGATTGCTGGTGGGTTTGAGTCTCCACGACCAGCATTGTTGTATGTGGTTACGAGGAATGAAACTGGACCCTTGCACTTGCAAGGCAGGCAGCAGAACCACTGAGCTAAATCCCCGGGCCCGAAGCTTTTTAGTTTTATTAATCTTAATGAAGCATAAAATAGACAGTTATTATTGTCTGAGATTATATCTGCTTTTTCCCTCTCAAAAGGATTCTGATTTTCATGACTATTAAAAGGATTAATTTTGAAATAAAAACATTTAAATACTACTTCAGTGAATTATAAAAGGCTCCATATACAATAGGAATAGCTTGAAATAAAGGTGTATTTCAAATTAATAAAAACTTTCTAGTGAATGTAATATAATCAATTTAAGACTAGTCATTCTGTTAGGTTTGTAGTCAGAAACTTCATTTAGGTACTTTAAATAGGAAAATGAAGTCTTAGGGGAAAAAAAAAGTCTCTCACATTTCTTCTAGAAATCTTTACTAACAAAGTATTTGTTGTCAAAGTATAATTTCACCTGTGATTTAACATTGTTTTCCAAACAAAATAAAGCTGTACTTTATTGGTTTTTAAAGACAATATGATTTGAAAACTTTTGCCATGGGCTGGGGATTTAGTTCAGTGGTTCCAGCACCTGCCTGGCAAGTCCAAGGTCCCAAGTTCCATCTCCAATAACCACAAACCACAATGCTAGGTGTGGTGGCTCACACCTGTAACCCCAGCACTTGGGAGGAAGAGACAAGAGGACTGCTGAGTTTGAGGCTGGCCTGGGCTATATATAGTGAGACCTTGTCTCAAAAAAAACTTTTGCTATTTCCTAATACAATGTACTTTAATCTCCTTTTTTACTTTTCTGTGGTCTTTCAATATATATTATCAAATTATTTCAACTGATTGGCAAATTATGGTTTCAGGCATTGAGCACTCAACTGAAAGGAATTTGAAGCTTCCATCTGCACCCATCCTGTGGAAACACAGCATGCTTTCTTAGCATATATCACATTAACTGTGTTGTCTTTTACAATATCCGTATTATTTCTGTCCATATATACTAATTGTACGTACATGAATTCATACTCTAAGCAGCTTAATTATGCATACCAAGGAGAAGTGCTAGCTAAAAAATACAAGTAGCATTTCTAAACTCTCTATTATTTTGATTTCCTTCTAACATAATAGGTTTGCGTTCGCACCTTTTATGAAACCCTTGAGTTTTGCATACCTGTGCCTGATTACTTTTACAATGCTTATAGTGTTACTGATCTTCTCTGGGTTTCAGTATGTCATTTATAAAATGGGGACAACAGCATAAAAGATATGGAAATTGTATTAGCAATTATCAAGGACCAGTTCTATCCTAATAACCTCTATTATTAAATTTTTGATTATTCTGTGTAGGCAATAGGGGGAATACAATAGCAAGATATATTCTAATAATGAAATATTTTTAGATACTAAAATATCCCTACTTATACTTTATGTAGAGGCAAAATCATTAACACACAATTTTTCCAAATTCCATGAATGAAAGTCATGGTCTTGGTTATATTACCAAAAATTTCCTTTATCTACCAGTTCCTATTAATTAACTAATTTATTTATTTATTGAGACAGGGTCCTGAATTCACTATGTAGCCCAGGCTAGTCTCAAACTAACAGTAATCCTCCTGCCTCTACCTCTTGAGTGCTGGGATTACAGGTCTGAGCCACCATGGCTGGCATTGTGGTATGTGGTACTGGAGATCAAACTCAGGACCCTTGCTCGCCAGGCAGATGCTGCAATCACTGAGCTAAATCCGGGCCTTCTACTTCTTTTTTAAAGTATAGGCTCTTTAAATCACTATTGCTCTCCAATAATCTACAAATAAAATACTCCAAATTGGAGCTCTTTACTGCTTCTTCCAAAGATTGTGTTATTTGGATCTCTTTTGTTTAGGAAAGGTTTATCACTTTTATTTTCTCATCTCCACGGGGACTGAATCAAAAGCCATCACACTGAGCTACATCCCTAATCATTTTTATTTTTTCAGTTGCTCAGGCTAGGCTCTCGTTTGCAATCTGATTGCCTCCACTTTCCAGAATTCTGAGTTTATAGGCATGCACTAATACATCTAGCTAACACTTCTTTAAAAAAAAAAAAAAAAAGGATTTGTGTGAAACTTAGAAAACGATTTCAAAGAAAATTCAGAATAACAATATAGAATAGTAACAGAAAAATATAACCAAGCATTGCCCAAGGCAGGAAATTTTTTTGAACATGTGGATTACTCTCATGGATTAGAGTCACACTTATACAAATGTAGGGTACTGTCTCTACTACTGAATATCCTGGGTTCCCTTATTAGTTCACTATGAAAAATCATATTCACTTGAACAAGTTATTTTATAGGAAACTAGGAAAACAGCATAATTCATTCTGCAACATTTCCTACTTCAGGCACCTTTATAATTTTAAAACTAAAAGAAATCGCATGCATCTTCAACCATTTTTTTTTTTTTTTTGAGACAGGGTCTCACTTTGTAGTTCAGGCTGGCCCTGAGCTCAGCCTCCAACTCACATCACAGCAATCCTCCTGCCTCTGCCTCCGCCTCCCGAGTGCTGGGATTACAGGCGTGAGCCACCACGCCTGGCACTGTGGTATGTGGTACTGATTGCTGCTGGGCGTGAGTCTCCACACCCAGTATTGTATGTGGTTACTGGGAGATTGAACCTGGGCCCTTGGTGCTTGCAAGACAGGCGCTGGAACCACTGAACTAACTCCTAGGCCCTCAATCACTTTATTTTACAGATCAACCACCTGATGAAACGACTCGTTAAAATGGTTGTCTAGGTGATACAAGTTTATTGCTGGAACTTATTCTTTTTATCTTCAATCCAGGGTTTCTTCACAACAATTCACAAATTTTCTGTGAAGTTAATAGCCTCTTATCGGATTCATATTTGCTTTTTTTATAACTTATGTTCCTGTTGAAGACAGAGGCTGTATTCTCCTTATTCATCACAGACTCAGAAGTTAACAGGTCTCACACACACGGAATATTCAATACATTACTGTATGTTGAGAAAGTGAATGACTTGGATCACATAAACACTCAATTTTAACTTTTCTAAAGAGAAACAAATGCTGAAGTTTTTCAGTTTAACTCTGTTCTTGATATTTTCAGATATTCTTCTCTAGCCTCTTTTTCCAGCTCCATTATAGTTTTTTTTGGGAAACAATTTAGAATGAAAGTTTTCTTTCTATATTCCAATACTCTCAATAATATAGTTCTTCTGTATTGTCTTACGCTGGTTAACAACAGCACTTACTTGACAACTTTCTTCCAAATGACGTAATTAACGCACATTGGAGGTTTAGTCTTTTAGTACCTAGAAAATTTTGGTTTTGTTCACTCTGGCAAAATAAATTCTCCTTCCCAAATAAATTATAAAAATTTAAACTAGATGAGATTTAGTACCCTTTAATTTATTCATCTAGATGAACCTTCACATCTCCATACTTTTGTTTCCAGTATTTGAATAAATTATCTGCAAAATCTAATCTGTGTTTAATATATTCAAGTCACTGAGTTTTATCCATGAATAACTAATTTCACAACACTTTTTGGTTTGCATGGAAGTTTAAAGAATTTTGGTTTAATAAAGTTAGCTTTTAAAAGGTCCAAGTAAAAAGCATATTTTTCTTTACTAATTTATTATTTTCCACTGTCCCTTGAAGCACAAATACTCTTCCTATAATCCTTAAGAACACTATACTTTCTTATTCCAAAATCTTATGCTATTATCCCCTACTTGTAGATATCTTGAAGAACTCTACACTTGATCCAAAAGGTCAAGAAGTGATCTCGAAAAACTTGAGAAAAAAATTCTTTATTCAGCAATTCTACCCTGTATCATTTACTACCACAGACACAGGTGAGAGAATCTTAAGAGATTCTTAGTACAACTTCCATAAATTGGTTTGATAAAATAAATCATTTGGGACACGTATAGTACTGAACTTCTCTATCACAGCACGTTTTGCATACATTATACTTACTTGTATTCATCATAGACTTCCTGTTTAGGGAGTGAAGTCTCAGGATGTTCCTCTAGAGTATTCCGAATCCAAGAAAAGGCATGCATTTGCTGTGCCCGACTAGATGACATGGCATTCTGATCACTGATCATAAAATAAAAACACATTTTAGCTGAACTAGACAGTCATTTAGCGGAACTGATTAGCCATTTTTTAGTCTTATCTAAGTATTCTTTTAAAGAACTGTGTGCAAACACATTAAAAATGACTAAACCAAATCTTAACATACATGTAAAATTTCCACCGGTGGTTGTGAGCCATACTTTACAGCAAGCTTTAGAAAGAAGTTACTATCATTTTCTTTTCCTGGGTTGTTTAAAGAGTCATAGGTGGTGGTATAGTAACAACATAAGGTATTGGTTATGGTGAAAATTATCTCTGATAACTAATTTTCTTTTCTTTTTTTTTTTGAGACAGGGTCTCACTTTGTGGTTCAGGCTGGCCCTGAGCTCAGCCTCAAACTCACATCACAACAATCCTCCTGCCTCTGCCTTCCAAGTGCTGGGATTACAGGCATGAGCCACCACGCCCAGCACTGTGCTATGTGGTACTGGTTGCTGCTGGGAGTGAGTCTTCACACCCAGTACTATATGTGGTTACCAGGAGATTGAACTCAGGTCCTTGCGCTTGCAAGACAGGCGCCGGAACCACTGAGCTAAATCCCCGGCCTCCTAATTTTATTTGTTCATTTCCTTATATGTTTTAGAAATCATGAAACTTTTATAACAAGAATTATGGAAAAAATGTTTATTTTCTATTTTTTTCCAGCATACTAAGAAGAACATATTACACAAAAATAACTACCTTGAAATCTTACTGAAGCACCCTATCTCCAGAACCAAATTCACAACAGAAAAATCCTGAAGGGACACATCTCTTTATGAACCTTCCTAAATCTATCCTTACCCCAGACTAACATGTCTATTCAACACCTCAGGATTTTATTACATGACAGTATCATTTATAAATTGATCCCAAGAACTGAACATCAATGACAGCATAATTAAATCTGCGTTAGTGATCCACCTTAGCTACCCTAAGAATAATTTATTTAATGTGCATGAGCCACCACGCCCAGCACTGTGGTATGTGGTACTGATTGCTGCTGGGGTGAGTCTCCACGCCCAGTATTGTTATGTGGTTAAGGGGGATCGAACCCGGGTCCTTGCGCTTGCAAGACAGGCGTCGGAACCAATGAGCTATATCCCTGGCCCCGATATTCAAACTCTTAAACCATATTTATCCTGAATTCATGTTTCATAATGGTAATTTCTTTTACGTTATATAATGAACTTACCTGATGGTACCTTAAACAATTCCTGTGCCTTATATTTCACAATGCTTATCCATTTATTCTTTCATTTTGTTTAACTTTTATAATCCCTCATATAAGATAACTACATCCATCTGCCTATGAAACATAACTCGAATCACATTTTACAGCAAGTATTCAATTGTATAAATGAACTAGCCAAAAATACAAGTATATACTTAACTAAATACCAAAGATTCAAACATTTACTTTATACTGTTTTCTGATGATTTTAGAAATGTTTTGAAATGTTAACAATTACAGCACATATAGCATACATACATTCTAGGGATATCCTTTAAACAATATGATTATAGCAGAGAAACGAGTAAGAATACCTTTTCTCTCCATTGCTGAGACCAGAAGGCAGCTGAAGGTAGAGGTAGAGTTTCTCTAGGTCTGTAAACTTCTCAACTTCTTGCTGGTTATAGAGAATTAAAATAAAAGATTTTTTTTTTTTTTTTTTTTAGTGTTTTTTAAGACAAGGTCTCACTCTGTAGTTCAGGCTGACCCTGAATTCACTATGTAGCTCAGATTGGCCTTGAACTCACAGCAATTCTCCTGCTTCTGCCTTCCAAGTGCTGGGATTACAGTTGTGTGCCACCACACCCAGCTCATTTTTAATAACATTTGTTTTCCTCTCAATAAAATGTACTAATGTCTCCCTGACTTTAAATTTAAAATAGATGTAGTGAATCACTACCAATTAAAATAATATCTAGGCATGGTACTTCTCTATGAATTCTTTTTTTTTTTTTTTTTTTTTTAATATTGGGGATCAAACTTTCCTTGTAGAGGAAATTTCAAGGCAGCAAGAGAGCATGTAGACTCTGGAGTACGGACTACTTTTGGCAGTGAAAATCAAGAGTAAAATACAGAACTGAAAGATTCACTCAATTTGCAATTTGGCCAAAAAGTAATGCGATGTACAGGTGAGGAAAGAAGGTGCCACTGTTGGAGTTATTAGCCCTGTTAAAAAAGAAACAACAACATGCACTTTATATCGAAAAAATAGGCAAGATACCTTGATGGAATCTCAAGGAACTGGCCAGACTTAACCCAACACAGGTTTAAGGACATAATTTGCTTTGAGAAGGGAGCACTGGGGTACCTCCTTGCATAGGGCTACCTAGGAATTTCTTTCCTCAGGACTCATTTCAGTGTGCTCAGCCATCCAGGCACTTGGATACTGCTACAGCATGGTCTAAGTGAACAGAGTTATTGCTCAAGCTGATGGCAGACCCAGTGATGTCCAAGAGATGCTAGTTTGCAAGCAAGCAGAATGCAACCATTACAGGGTCATGAAGGTTTCCATCAGGATTTCAAAGGAGGATTTGGGAGGTCAAGAAATGTATAACAGGATCAGAATCCCTGCCAGACATGAAATTGCAAGAGTGAAGCCAAAGCTTGGCAAACTAAGGATGCCAAGAACATGGGATATCTGCTGTGGAAAACCACAAGTGTCTTAAGACAAATTTTCTGAGATGCTCTACCTTACAGACCATGGCTTATGTTATACTTTTGTTCACTTTTTAGGGAAGACAAACACTAGGCCAGTGGGAATGGAAGATAGAATCCCTAAAGAAATAATGAGTATTCAGAATAATAAGGAAGAATTAGTATGGCAGAGGTCCTCACTAAGAGTTCTTCCCTGGAAAGAAACTGCCTCACTATCCAATTATCTGAATGATGCTATCTGTGACCAATGAGAAAGTGACTCTTTCCATGCCCCACCCCCCATCAAGGGACAGGCATTCTGTCAATCCATTAATTTCTCTCAATTATACTTTCAGAAAATTCTTGTTTAGTCAGTTCTCATGAACAACTCCTATTTTTCAGGACAGCCCACAACTCAGTGAGCCTGCAGACTCATGCCCTGTAAAAAAAAAAAAAAAAAAAGATGCTTTAATTAGGCTACACTAAACCACACAAACAAGGATAATACCATCATAGTTTTTAAAAACTTTGGCTGTTACTCAAAGTTTTAAAATTCAGTTGATGGAAGAATTAAGACTTCTAATCCAATGGTTAGATTCCAAAGCCCAAGACTTACGGTGAGTTACTTATCTTTTATGAAGCTGTTTATTCAATTGTAAAATGAAGATGTTAACATATTAACCCTATATGCAAGTTATGAGGACTCATAATAAACCTTTTATATGGCATATGGTCAATACTCCATAAACAAGAAAAAAATAAAATACTAAGAAATTATTTGTGCTTATTATCACATTTTTTACAAGTATCATTTTTGAAAAATTACCTAGCAAGTATGTATTGTCTTCCAAATACTGGACTCTGCAATAAGGATTCAAAGATGAAGAACTAGTCTTCACCCCCAAAAGCTTATTTTTGGAGAAGACAAATGGAAAGAGCTTTGGTGAGTATATACATGGAGTACACAAAAACAGAGCCTGTACCGTGGGATGGAACAGTCAATACACTGGATACATGGTCCCTATGTTGCTACTACTTCAGAATACCCTGTCATTGATGGTGAACCTTCTGGAGCTTTCAGTGACAATAAACAGCCTCGTGTGGCATATGTGCCATAGGTTTGCTCCCATTGGTCTATATTCTAGTTCCCCTTGCAGCTAAAGGTAGCTAAGGCTGAATGAAATTCCTAAATGGAAGTAGGTGTCCTGAATAGAAAGACAGCTTCCCTAAAGAAAGCTTTTTCCTTCTTTTCTTCTCGCTTTAACAAGAGCAATGGATGAAAGGGACATGATAGAACAAAAGACAGGCAAGTAAGAAAAGAGACTAAACTGGCTGCATTTGAGGTACTGCACTACACTGAAATCCTGACTTTGGCTCTCTTACTTGCCGGCACAAATGTTTACTTCTTTTAAGTCACCAATACCTATGATATTGTTACCTGCTACTAAATACATTCCTAGAAAATATATAAATTCTGTGAAAAAGGCAACTTCTGATCTGAGTTCAAAAGAACGAGTACCCTCACCCAAAAAAAGAAACATGAGAAAGGCACAGCTGGCAGAAGCAGAGTGCCTACAAGTTCCTGCCAAAGAAGAAAGCCTGGACTCTAGGCTGGGATCTGTTCTACAGGATGGGTGCATCTTCCATCTTCCTGAATGTTTTTAGCCAGATGACACCCAACCCTCTGCCTATACTTGAGGAATTCAACACTCTGACTTTAGTGGCTTTATATGGTGAGCAGTCACTCTGAAACAGTAAGTTCTTCGATGATAAATGTAAAACTGATCTTGCCTAATATTTAGACTTACCAAAATGTACATTTATGGAGTTTAAGTCAATTAGAGTCACATCATCAACATATACATAAAATATCTAAACTTAAAGCTTCCATGTGTACTTGCCATATGCCAGGCATTCTACACCAAGTAACAGTCACAACTTTAGTGGAGTACATACTATTATTACTACTTTTTTACAGGGATAAGTTAAAATTATACAAGGTTAAACAAATACGGCAGAGGCAAGGATTCAAACAGAGGTCTATTCTGTTACATAGCCTGAGCATTGAGTCACTCACTCCATCACTTGCCAGCTAACTCTATTTCAGCCCACTCAACCCACTTCACCTGCTAAAATCTTCCTTCTATGTAATGAAGTTTTAGTCTCACCCCAGCACGTTGGGGATGGGTATGGGAGTACTCAGGCTGGTTATCTTGTAAGAGGAGAGAAAGAAGGGGTATATTAGCACAGGGCAGAGTGGGAGGGAAAGGGAGTAAGATTAAAAAAAAAAGGGGGGGGGCCGGGGATTTAGCTAAGTGGTTCCGGCGCCTGTCTTGCAAGCGCAAGGACCCGGGTTCGATCCCTGGTTAACCACATACCACCCTGGGCATGGAGACTCACCCCAGCAGCAACCAGTACCACATAGGACAGTGCCTGCTGTGGTGGCTGACGCCTGTAATCCCAGCACTTGGGAGGCAGAGGCAGGAGGATTGCTGTGATGTGAGTTGGAGGCTGAGCTCAGGGCCAGCCTGAACCACAAAGTGAAACCCTGTCTCAAAAAACCTAAAAAAAAGAAAGAAAGAAAAGATTCTTTCCTCCTAAAGGAAGGAGGCAGTATTCTATTCTTACTGGCAATCTAAAAAGATTTTCAAATGTTCCAGTAAGTGTATGTGCCTTAGAAGACACCAACTTTTCTTTGTATATTATTTTAAAAACTGTAATCTGTTTTAAAATTATTTATCCCATTCATATACTCATCAGATGATAAATTTATTGAATATTGTCGTGCTATTCTGGGTATATTTCATTGACTATATTCCTACATTTAAGAAGCCAAGGCCAAATAATGCAATGGTGGCAGAATCACCCCCAAAGTGAACACAAAAGTGTCCCCAGATATTGTCAAATGTTGTGGATGGAGGCACTTAACCTCCGCTTCATTCCTGCCTTAACTAACAATCCTTAAGTTTTAGTACACTGGAATCCTCATTGTCTTCAAATAGCCTGAATTCGTTCCTCTTGAATTGTTCCCTCCGCTTAGTAATGGTCAAAAGTGCAGATGATCACATAAGACTCGCTTTTCATTCAGGTCTCTACTCAGATGTTTGCTCTTCAAAGAAGTTTTTCCTCATCATCCACTCAATTTCTCTGGTCACATCTCTTGCCTCCCTCTGTCTTTTTAAAGTTTTGTGGTGGCACTTATCACTATCTGAAGTTATAATGCTTATTTATTTGTTCCCTTCTTTAATTTTCACCTTGTCCAAAAAAAGAAGGATGAGGATAAATGTTCTGTTTTATCACTAAGGTGTCCAGAGCTTATGATAGTATTAAAATATTATAGATTAAAATTATATATATCAAACTTTACAATGAAATATAAATACTTCAGAACTCTTCCAGGTTTTTATAAAACCTTTGCTTGTATTTAGTGTAGTTATCATATTATTTTTCCAGTTTCTGACTCTTTTTCAGTGAGAAAATAAATGAATAATCCTCCCAAGTTGTATTCCTTATGTGTATAAGGCAGATAGGAGATATTCCGTAATTATTTTTTGAACTAAATGCACAGTAACAGTTATTTTATTTATAAGAGGGAGGTAGCAAGAGCATCTACTTTGAAGTATTACTGTGAAACTGGATTTTTTTTTAAAAGGAAAAGAAGAGATGGGAAGGAAAACAGCTAAAAGAAAGAGAATAGGTAGAACACCCCTACTAAATCCTTTTTGAGCTATTAGGACAGAAAAGTGTAGGAGTACTGCCCAAATTCTCTTATGAATGATTACTATTTATACATCTACCTAGTGCACTAGCCACTAAAAAGACTAAACACCAATAACAAGAGTAATTATCAGTGTATAA
The DNA here is from genome assembly GCA_004026965.1 of Petromus typicus. Classification (NCBI taxonomy): domain Eukaryota; kingdom Metazoa; phylum Chordata; class Mammalia; order Rodentia; family Petromuridae; genus Petromus; species Petromus typicus. Next base: position 11,664 of record PVIR01013290.1, read on the forward strand.
GACTCAAACTTGAATAAGACAGTTCTGAAATCACAAGAAAGATGAACTACACTGACTCTTCTGGTAATCTAACAGCATAGATACACTACATATTCCAGGGCCTATGCTGCATCGTGTGGACAGAGATTTCATAATGAAGTCAGCATTATTCTAGGTGTGCAGTTGTTGTATGCTTCTTTCCTCACACACTGAAGACCTATGGAACTATAAACATGATCTAAATTATGGGCTGAAATCTAAAAGTTGCAACCCCAAAATGTAAAGTATAATACAAAAACTCAAAATTACCAGGTACCTTATAGTTTTATGAATAAAACCTAAATTTAAACTTATCACTGCAGTTTAATTTCTAAGTTAGCAATTGAAACATGAAAAATATGCTATTGTAACAAAACTAACCCATACAAAGTCTTAAAAATTTTTATTTAGGTGTCTTGTATGTGCTATAATCCCAGCACTCAGGAGAATGAGGCAGGAAGATTGCTGTGAGTTTGAGGCCAGTCTGGGCTACACAGTGAGTTCAAGGCCAGCCTGAACTACGTAGCAAGACTTTGCTTCAAAAACAAAATTTTAAAAAATTCTTTAGACAAATTCTAACACTGTTATTTGAATAGAGAAGTACCAATTTGTTTAAGCAATCTTTCAGTAAAGGCTAGTAAGAAAAAAATAACATCTCAGATTGTGGTTTCAATATTGATGAGATATAAAGAAAAAACCTAGATACTTTGCAATAATTTACACAATGGATTGTAAGTAAAGGTCAAATTTATTCATTAAATTGGGTTATATTTCAAACCAGTATTTACTTAAAAACTGGACATTTTATATAGTGGTAACAATCTTATCATAAAAGAACTTTTAAGTTACATAATTACTCACCAAAATGCAGTCCACTTTAGATTGTACAGTTTTGCTAAAAGAGAAAGAAAGTCAGGTTAGTAAGAATAATTACTATGTATGATAATTACTAGTATGATAATTACTCCATTATTTTAAAAAAAAGTAGGTAAAGCTCTTTATTAAGATTAGGAAATTTCAGGTTGGGGATTTAGCTGAGCAGTACTGCGCCTGCCTTGGAAACTTAAGATTGTGAGTTCGAGCCTCACTGAAGATTAGGCAGTTTCCTAAAACTGTGTCTCTCATAAAGCAAAACACAACTTTTATTTTCTACTCATTCTTCTAAATTCAATTCTAAAGTGAGAGCAAAATATTCTGAGTTTACTGTGATAGAAGTTTTGAATAATTAAATTTTTAGGAGTATATGAGTGTACATGTATTACTACAGTTAGAAAAAGGACACAAAGTTTAAAAATTATGACTTTACTATCTGCTTTCTACTCTGGACAATGATCTGCTTAACGTTTACAAGACCATAATGATAATGTAATGTGTAGCTCTCAAGACTTGATATAAAATGAATTTATTTTTTCTTCCTCACCACGTCCCCTCCCATCCCACCAGGACTCTCCAGATCTAAAAGTAACAATAAAAATAGACTATGTCAATAATACATTTAGAAATAAATAATACAAACAAGACTATTATTTAACTGATTTAATGAACCTAAGTGAATTATTTACATATCATACCAAAGCCAGTATAAAATTGTGTCCTTTGAATTTTGTGACAATGCGGATTAAAGTGCAAATGCAAATAAATCATGTAAAATGTTGAAAGGTTACATACAAACTTTGAGACATTATAAAATAAATTATCTTCCATTAAAAGCCTAGAGCCAAATAAATGCAAATAAACTAATTAGCCTTTGTATATAGCCATACAGCAGTTATAAAAATTAATTATAAAACATTTTATTTAATGTAACCAACATCAAAATTTTATATCTATATACAGATTTCAAGTTTTTTTTAAATTCAGATCTTTACTGGTACATTATGTATACACATCATCATCGCATTCAACACTGAGAATTTGTACCAGTATATGACACAACTTGATTTTTATTTTTTCCCACCCTACAAACCCCCTGCCGCTATACACATAAGCTTTGTTTCCCTTTTTTATTACTATCACATTCTTTTTCCCCTTGTTATTTACCCCCAGCACTCTATTTCCTTTTAAATATATGACTGGATTGTTTGCAAAGTTGGGAAAAACCAAAAGGAACAAGAAAAGTAAAGGATATCTCTAGGAAAGAGGGATTGAAATTCCCTTCCCTCAATCCTACAAGATCTTTAGAAGTTTTTAAATTTTCCTTTGAGACCACCTATAAAGCATCATTGACTGGGAGTTAATGTGTGCTATTTTTCTCTCCTCAGTAATCCCTAAAGTATCCCTGAGATTAGAATCACCTATAATGAATTTCTATTAAAAAGCAATATATCCAAATTCTAACCATCTCTATTATCTTTATTCAAAGTAATACCATGCACTACAGTGTGATAATAACCTTCTGACTGGCTTTTTTCTTATTTGTCACAACTACCATGCTCTGTGGACAACTCTCTCCAAGCCTTCACAGTGATTCTTTGTTCAAGCCACATTACATGTGATTTTTTAAAGTCTTTATCATGACCAAAACAACTTTTAAAAAAAGAATATCATCTCCTACTAGTTTGTTCATCCGTTCAGATTAAGCCAATCGGTCCTCTGTGCTGCCAAGTCAGACCAAAGACTGAAGTCTCTTCACCCGTGTAACTCTTTGGCCACTTGCTTCATGACTTTGCTTGACGTCTTCTACAGGACAGCTCATCTAAGACTTCTCAATATAAAGTACTTCTACTGACTATCGTGCTCACTTTGGTTTGTTTTTCTGCACTGCACATTCCACCAGTGATTATACTTTTATGAATTTGATTACTGGCCATCTTCCTTGACGAGAACTTAAACTTAAAACAGTTTTACCTGCTCCTGAGTTTATCATCTGGCACCTGTTAGGTGTGCAATAAAAAACTGAAAAAATGCACTGACAAATATTCAGTCTCTCATATGAAGAAAACTTTTGAGGAAGAAAACTTCTGCTTAAGAATGAGTTTTTTGAGGAACTAACGAAATTTGAAAATGTGATTACCTTATTGTATCAGGCATCCCTGCCAGGTACTAGTAGACTACAAGTGGCACATGCTTTTTGCTTTGCCTATTCACCTGTATTATTTTATATTTGGAGTCAAAATTCTGACTCAAATGGGCATGGCAGATAGCAGAGGTGGGCCATATTGCTCCTTTACCAATGACTACAACTAAGGCCTACTCCTGGTCTGAAGCGGCACGGCTCTGCTGAGTTATGTGTAGCTGAGGTCACTATGATCCCAATTAAAATCCTTTCCCCTGAATTATGGCTTCTGCCTGACCGATGGGTTGCCTGCTCATTGCAGCTGGTCCCAGTAACTGCTTGTTCTATCCAAGCAAGATAAGCAATACTTGCTCCGTTGCAGCCTTGTCTGGCACCGTCATGCCAAGTGTGCTGGCATTATTTCACTAGATGCATCCAAAGCACATCCTGCACCTTATTCCTTCTCACAGCTGTGTTCAATAAATACTGGATGCAGTTGGGGGCCTTTGTCTTTGTTACATGAGCAGCACTGATCAGGTCCCAAGACCCAGTTTCTAAGTTTTATTTTTCTTTATCCTTTAATTAGCTTTATGTTGTCATGGCTCACAGGAGACCAGGACCTACTGTAGGGGTTCTAGTAATGTCTCTTTTCCCATTCCCTATACTTTATAAACCAATACACTTCAATATATTGCCATTTGCCAGTAAATGAGTACTCTGGAGATTCTCTATAGAGGATCCTTGGGACTACTCATCATAAACATCTTGATAAACCTCAAAAAGTATATGTAAATCGGGCCAGAGATTTAGCTCAATGGTTCCGGCGCCTGTCTTGCAAGCGCAAGGACCCGGTTCGATCCCTGGTAACCACATACAACACTAGGCGTGGAGACTCACCCCAGCAGCAATCAGTACCACAAACCACAGTGCCAGGCATGGTGGCTCATGCCTGTCATCCCTGCACTTGGGAGGCAGAGGCAGGAGGATTGCTGTGATGTGAGTTTGAGGCTGAGCTCAGGGCTAGCCTGAACTACAAAGCAAGACCCTGTCTCAAAACAAACAAACGAACAAAGTATATGTAAATCTTATAAAGGACGCACCTACGAAAGAAAATCAAAGCACTTCTGAGCTGGACAGGAGGAACCTTGACAATCACTTAATCTAGCCCTTTGATTATTTTTACTTTATATTTAACCCCAACACAACAATATGATTGAAATAAGTTTTTTAAGTTCCCTTTGTTCTTCTGTGCAGTGCTGTATCATTCCTTGCTTTCCCAAAGGCAACCATCAGTAAATTTTGCGGCTATTTTAGTACTTGTATTAATACATAAATACCTAAAAGTATCATACTTTATATTTATACAAATACTCCTGTATTCTGAAGCTTTTCTTTTCTTTTTTTTTTTTTTTTTTTTTTTGGTGGACAGGGTCTCCCTTTATAGTTCAGGCTGACTCTGAGCTCACTATGTAGCCCAGGCCAGCCTCAAACTCACAGCAATCCTCCTGCCTCAGCCTCCCAAGTGCTGGGATTACAGGTGTGAGTCACCACTCCTAGCACTGTGGTATGTAGTAATGATTGCTGGTAGGTGTGAGCCACCACAGCTGGCATTGTTGTGTGTGGTTACTGGGGATCAAACTCAGGACCTTGCACTTACAAGGCAGGTGCTCAAATCACTGAGCTAAATCCCAGGCCAAATGAAGCATTTAAATACTTATATAAATGTCATTACAATGTATATATTCCTCATTTCTTCACTAAAATTTCTGAGGGCCATCCATGTTGGTCCTCTTAGCTGAAGTTCGTTGTTACCTCTAAAACATACCACATTCAACATTATCAAATTAATTCATCTATCTACTGAGGTGCAATTGTGCCGTTTCCAGTTACTCTAGAAACAATACTGAAATGTCTATATACATGAAAATTTCTGTTGTAAGTCTAGAAGTTGATTTTCTGGGGCTTCTGAATATATCTTTTTAATTTTGTTATATCTAACCAAATCCCTTTCTGGAGTATTTGTATACATTTATATTTCTACCAGTACTTCATGATACACAATTCATTAATATTATATAAAACTACTTTCCCTTTTATGGATATGAAATGGTATTTTTTTAAAATATGTGTTTCATTTTCCCCATTACTAACAACTTTTTCACTTGCTTACTATACATACAAGTTTTCTCCTCCATAAATTGTTGGTGCACGTCTTTTGCTTATTTTTGGCATTGACTATTGGTTGTGACATGATTTTAATTCTTTATATATTCTGGATATTAACTTTGTTAATGGTACTATTTATTAAAGTATAATTTTTTTATGTAGCCAAATTTATTAATTTTCTTCTTTTACGCTACTTTTGATCCTTAAGAAATCTTATCTAGCTAAGGTTATAGTATATTCTATTCTGAAGGTTTAGAAGTTAAGTGTTTTCGATAATGATTGTTAGGATCTGTTCCTATGTATGTTACAGTACAATATACACACACACACAAACACACACACACATTTTTCCCCCCTCTCACTCTGGCAAAATACTGTTCCCTATTTTATTATGTAAAGTTTCCAAATACGCTTCAAACTTCTCCCTGGGCTTTGCTTCCCTGAACAGTAGAGATGAGCCAGGATGAGCTCACCTCGTAGGATCACAAGCTCTAACAATCCAGCTATGCAGCTAATTCCGGAAAAATCAATAAATTCAAAGTCTTTTTTTTTTTCCCCCTAGTAATGTAGGTTGAACCCAAGGTAAGTGCTCTCCCACTGAGCTATATTCTCAGTCCAAAATTAAAATTTTATTTTGAGGGGCCGGGGAGTTAGCTCAGTGGTTCTGGCGCCTGTCTTGCAAGCGCAAGGACCCGGGTTCGATTCCCCGGCAACCACATAACAATACTGGGTGTGGAGACCCACACCCAGCAGCAACCAGTACCACATACCACAGTGCCGGGTGTGGTGGCTCACGCCTATAATCCCAGCACTCGGGAGGCAGGGGCAGGAGGATTGCTGTGATGTGAGTTTGAGGCTGAGCTGAGGGCCAGCCTGAACCACAAAGCGAGACCCTGTCTCAAAAAACCTAAAAAAAAAAAAAAAAAAAAAAAAAAAATTTTATTTTGAGACAGGGTCTTACTAAGATGCTTGGCCTGTCTTCAAACTTACAATCTTCCTGACTCATCTCTTGAGTAAGTGGGATTATTGATATGCATCCCATTATTTCATTAAGATAGGACCTATAAGTTAAACTAGATCAACATCAATTTTAAGTATTTTTAAAAGTAATACATATTCATTAAAAAAAGTGTAAAAATGTAAATGAAAACTTAAAACAAGAATATACTTCTTATATAGCATCTGCTAACCTACATTTTCCTCTATTTATATGTATATATCTGTATATACAAAAATATAAGAGCTCTGATGAAATTAGGTTTTATACCTTTCCCATTTAACACTCCATGAACTGACAAAATCTTTTTATGGTTCAATAAATCTTGATAGTAATCTTAAACAATAATAAGCAATCTCTTTCTGTGGGATATTTATGTTACACCACTAAAAATATTTTGTCCTCATATGTCACATGGCTCACTCTATAATTTAGGGCTTTGTTACTTTAATAAGGTTCCCTTACCAAGTTATTTATTTAAAGTACTACAATCTTCTTCCTGACATATGTACTTCCTAATCTCCTGCTTTACTTTTCTTTTCTTTTCATTTTTTTGACACAGGGTCTCGCTTTGTAGTTCAGGCTGGCCCTGAGCTCAGCCCCAAACTCACATTACAGCAATCCACCTGCCTCTGCCTCCCGAGTGCTGGGATTACAGGTGTGAGGCACCACGCCCGGCACTGTGGTACGTGGTGCTGATTGCTGCTGGGCGTGAGTCTCCACTACCAGTACTGTGTGTAGTTACCAGGGAATCAAACCCGGGCCCTTAATCCTGCAAGACAGGCGCTGGAACCACTGAGCTAACTCCCCAGCCCCCTGCTTTTTTTCTTTACAGAATTTATCATCATAACATGTAGTACACATACATGATCAAAAAATATGGTACATCTTTAAGTTTTTTTTTTTAAATGTGTTACAGTGAAAGACACAGTCCAATTAACTCTCATCAAAATACTGCCCAATGCCAATGTGAGAACATACATGCCAGTTTACAACTAATAAGAACTTATTCTTTAATTTAGAGACAGTCATACTTTTTATCCAATAGGATGAAAATACACAGAATTTACACTTCACATACACCTCACTTTGGGAGTCAAGATTTCCTAACTGTCCTTCTAGGTTAATTTTTCTCTGCCTTCAACAGTCTGGAACTGAAAGCCTTATAATCTGGAAAGGACAGCAAGCAACCAATGAGTCCAACACAGCCCTCTCCACCTACAGACGAAACTGCCAACTCACTCCTTTTCTACCTCATTTTTAAATGATTCTGTATAATTATTTTATATCAAAATCTTACCATGTTTTCATAAATCTAATCAAGAAATTCCATCACTGTCAATTTATCAGCTTCTAAACAAAAAAGCAAAAAAAATTTATGAATTATTTGAATTATTTTTTCTCTTATAACAGGGAAAAGAAGTTAGAAACAACAAAAGTAAAAGAGGAGATGAAAAGGCTAAAAAGAAAACCAAAAAAGGACTGGAGAAAAAATTCAAAGAGCATTAAAACACAGGAAGATAAACCAGAAGTTTCAGAATTTTCCACTACAAACACATCATACTGTCTGAGAAAGTATGTTTTTTCACAGCTCACTGGAAATTATGACTTTTTTTAGATAACATGTAAGGTAACTTGTATTTTTAAAATATATGGTTTAAACAAATAGACCACTAAAAAGACCAATGAAAATATTTAGTCAATACCTAAAGTACTAAGAGAAGTGGGGAATTAGTGATAATTTCAACAGAGTACCTGAGTTACTCAGAGGGGAGTTATCTAGGGGGAAGTCACCCAGAGAAGTATTAAAACAAGGAATAGCTTTGGAAAAGATGACACACAGATGCAACATACAAAGACTAGATGACAGACTGCTCTTTATGAAATTCTGATCATTATTTACAGGAAATCCAAGACTCGAGAGACTCTTCGGGGGCAGAAATGGGCTTTTTAAAAGATGATGAAAATATACCAGGGTCAAGTTGGCTAGAAGTAAACACAGAACAAGAAGGTAAGAGGTAAAGAAAATTGTAAATACTTAAGCACTATGATAAGACCTTCTGCTTAAAGATAATCAATGATGTAAATTACTCACTAAAAATCCAAAGTTTCGTTTACCGCTCTGAAAAGAATGAAAACTAAATGATGAACTCACTGTATGAAACTCTCCACAGAGGACAATAAAAACAAAACTGAAGCCCCCCCCAAAAGGGTACTCAACTGTTAAAAGAGAGTGGGAGTGGTCAACTATCCAAACAAAGTTAAAAATCACACGAATTCTCTTACATATACAATTTTTTAAAATTCCTTTTAAAATGAGAGACTAGGAAACTAAAAGGTTACTTAGAGATGGAGGAGATTAGGAGGAAGGGAAGAAAGGAGGAACAACACAATAATCAAAAAATGTTATACACCCATCACCAATATGCCAAAATGAATCTCATTATTCTGTACTACTAATACACACCAATAAAATGGGGTGCTTAAAACAATCACAAGTAATAGTTATAGTTAGACTACTATGTACCATATTTGTAACTGTTTACTATTCGTTGCTCCTTTACTTGTTTCTTCATTTTTGTCCACCATTTCACTTCTGTCTTGGTTTTTGTGGATTTTCTTTTGTTTGTGCAGTGCTAGGGACCAAACACAGGGTTTCAACTGGGATAAATCCCTGACTCCTTAGGCTGGTATTTGCTTATTTTCTGAGACATCATTTTCTCATCTCTTAGGTTGTGTTCATCAGCCTTCCATTATGTGACAAAATGCCTAAGCAATCAACAAGAAAAACAATTTATTTCAGAAGTTTCAGCCCATCTCTTGGCCCTCTTGTGGCACAGTACCTCACAGCAGAAAATCATGGTGGAGATCCCCAGGGCAGAGGAAGGGGCCACAGTCCTAATATTCCTTGAAAGTTTCAAATGAAATTATGTTTTATATTGCCATTATCTGATAACAGTTTTAACTTTCCATCACATCGCTTCTATCACCACCAGACTAATTTCTCTTATCTATGAGCTGTGACAGAACACACTGTCACTGTCATTATCTCTTCAACAGCTACACATTAAAGAAAAATTAAGATCTTAGTTAACCTTTTCTCTCTTCTCTACCCTTAAACAGATCTGAGTTTCTGACCTATATCATTCTTCTTCTTTCTGAAGAACCTTTCACATTTTTTACAAGACATGTTTACTAGTACAAATGCCATCAATTTTGTTAAAAAGTATTTTTCCTTTGCTGTGAAAGGTAATCTTGCTGAGGGGCCGGGGATATAGCTCAGTGGTTCTGGCGCCTGTCTTGCAAGTGCAAGGACCCGGGTTCAATCCCCGGTAACCAAATAACAATACTGGGCGTGGAGACTTAGGCCAGCAGCAACCAGTACCACATACCACAGTGCCGGGCGAGGTGGCTCACGCCTGTAATCCCAGCACTTGGGAGGCAGAGGCAGGAGGACTGCTGTGATGTGAATCTGAGGCTGAGCTCAGAGCCAGCCTCAACTACAAAGCGAGACCCTGTCTCAAAAAACCTAAAAAAAAAAAAAAGGTAATCTTGCCAAATACAGAACTCTTGACTGGTAGAACTGTGTCGCTGCAACACTAAATACTTGACTCCACTCTCTTCTTGTATGGTTTCTAGAGAGGATTCTGATGTAATTCTTATCCTTATTTCTCCATGAACCAAGTGATTTCCCTTCTCTGGTTTCTTTCAAGGTTTTCCATATTTAATTTTTTGCAGTTTGAATAAAATATGCATGTATCAATTTCCTACTATATTATTTTTACTTTTTCTGAATTTCCTGTATCTGTGGTTCGATATCTGCCATTAATTTTGGAAAATTGTCAAGTAACTGCTACTTCAAATATTCTCTGTTTCTACTTCTGATGTTCTCATTATGATCTTTACAACTTTCACAGCTGTCTCTTCTTAAATATTTGTTCTACTATTCTCTTACACTTGAGTTTTAGAAGTTTCTCCTGGTATCTCCACATTCACTTAGTCTTGTCCCCTCTACTAATGAGTCCACTGCAGGCATTCTTCATTTCCATTATATTTTTTATTTATAGCATTTGTCTAATTTCCATTTTCACGCTGATCCACCTGTTCTTGTATGTTGATTACTTTAGAGCTTTTAGAATATTAGTCAGTTATTTTTAGTACTCCTAATTCCAAACTTTGTTATACCTGAGTCCTACTCTATTTGGTGTGACTCTTCAGACTTCTTTGGTCTTTTAGCATGCCTTGTAACTTTTCATTGAAGGCTAGGTAGGAGGTGGAACTAAGATACACAGGCCTCTCAAGTGAAGTTTTATGTCATTCATTTAGGAGTTGGACTGTATAGTATCTACTATTTGTCTCACTATGCTGTTATAGGCTATGATTTTTTTTCAAGTGTCTTTGCTTTCATCTCCCCCGGGTATGTTGTTATCTGTTGAGACGTCTCAAAAACGTGAAGCTTCTGGTTCTTTTAGGTTCTATACCTTGTGATCACATAGGAGTCTAGTGATGTGGTAGGAAAGTACAAGGAGAGGAGAAACACACTACAGTCTTTATGATCAGGGTTTGTGTTTTTTATTAGAGTCCGAGGTGAATGTTTCTGCCCTATCAAAACCTGCAGAAGACTGGAGTTGGGTGTCTTCCTTCTTCTAGGGCTGCGATGGCAAACCTGTTAGAACTTCAGTGATGCAAACAGCTTGTTGTGGATCACATGCCACAGGTTCACCACAGGTAACCACTGCTCTAGGTTAAAGCCCCAGGCACTTAGGCTCTAATCAAACAGTTTCCATTCAGGTCAGGTGTTGTTAAAAAGTAGATTGCTATGAATATATTTCAAAACAGATACTCTTTCCTTACCCCTGGAAGTATCTCCCCTAGTGTATCTCCTTAATGATTCACTATGATTAAAGGTTGGACCCCTCAGTGACACTGGTAAGTAGTGGAATGTTTGGAGGTGGGACTTATCTAGTGGGAGGTCCTCAGGGGTAAATTGGTTTATATATGACCCCTTGACAATTGTCAGATGACCCTTTAAACTCTCATGGAAAGTGTTAAAAAAGGAACAATTCAAGCCATGATCATCCTCTTCTAGATGTGAGGTAATCATTGGTCCTTACAGTTCTTGCTATGATGTAGTATCACCTATCACAGTTACCAGAAGCCAAACCAATAGAGCTTGCCCAATTGTGGATGCTGAACCTCCAAAACTACTGTTTTTAGTCATTTGCTTGTGGATGGAACTTTAAATACCCAATATCCACAAGAAAAAGCAGGAAAGGTTTATTTTGGCAGTGCAGGGTGGCATAGCAAAGGACAAACAATTTCCAGCAAATCAGGCAATGGGCCATGAAGGGAGGAGGGACCTACATACACCCTCCCAGGCCCTGCCCACAGTGAATAATGTCTTCAAAATATTGTAGGTACGTAAGCTAGTTAGACATTCTGTAGGCACTTAGTTAGGGCTGGCCCTCAAAAAGCCCACAAGGAGGACAGACAAGGGGACGTTCTCTAAAGGTCTACATTACCAAAGGAGAAAGCTACCCTACCCACACTGGATTAATAGCAGTGATTAATATTCTAAGGAGGCTTCAGTCTGTGGAGTGAAGACCAAGGTTTTAACTCTCCACCCAGGAAAAATCCCTGTCTGAAAATCCTTGTAGGCTTGTTATATGACTCGCTTTCTAATCGGATCCCCATTTCATCAATATTACCTACTCAACTATACTTGTTGTAATCTTATTGGTTGATTCTGATTTTGCCCATTTTGTGATCTCTCATTCCAGGTGTAGTATTGTAGGTGTAGTATTACCTAAGTGACTGTAATATTAATGTTACTGGTTGACTGTAATTTTGTCCTACCTTAAATCCATCTCACCTTGTGGCTTTACTCCATTAAAAACCCCCTAGGAAGTGCGGTGAGGAGAGCTCATCCACTTTCAGGTCCCCCTTCTGTCTCTTAGGCATAAGCTTTCTTTCTAAATAAAATTTTTCTACTGTTAACCTCCGTTCTTCCTAGAATTCATTCTTCCAATTTTAGAAAACACAACCTCAGATACCTACCAGGTTGGGAGATAGGCTTGTTCCCCTGTATCAAAGCCAACCTTCAACTCCTAATATCACAACCAGCTATAAACCCATCAGTGAACTAATCTAATACCACATCTAAATCCAGCATCACTCTCCATAATCCAGGCACCTCCCAAAGACCCCCTTTGAATGTATGAGGTTTTGGGGGACATCTAGATAAAACTGTAAAATTCCACCCTTTGCCCCCCAAAAGATTCATGCACATCCCTTTATACAAAACGCATTTAATCCATTTCTAGGAATTGCCACAGGGCCAACAATGTCAGTACTGCTGAAAAGTCCAAGTCCAAATTCTTTTCTAAGATTTAAGGTACACTCCTAACTGCAAGCCCCTATAAATGTGCAAAGTTAAACACTTTCAATATACAATGGCACAAGATATATATTCCTGTCCTAAAAAGTACAAATAGGGAGAAAGAAACGGAACCAAAGGAAGACCAAAGTATCCCATAGTTCCATGTCCAGACTTAGAAGTAATCTCCAGAAATATGTAAACTCCAAAGGTTTAACCTGGTTGCACAGTAGGGTGGTTTTGCTCACTCCTTATGGCTTTCCTTAGATGACTGACATTCCTTGCTTCTCCAACCTTGTGCAGTCTCCACTGAATTTCTGGCTTCACACTCACAGCTTCACACACTGCCTTCTTGGGGCACACTGCCTAACTCCCGGACTGTCTTCTGAAATCTGGGTGAAAGTATTGCTGACCTCAAAACTCTTGCACTCTGAATGTGCCTAAAATCAGCACCACATGGACAACAAAAAGCTCTGCCACCAGTTGAAGACAGGCTTTCTTTTTTCTTGGCTGTAGAGGTAGAGCGCCTGGATTGCTGAGTGGTATGAACCCAATTCCAAGGAATAAATTCTTTAGGTCCCAAATATTTGAGAACAAGGTGCCCGGAGGTTCTCTTCTTAAAGCAAAGCTTTTAACCTTCACTATTCTGAGGCTGCTGTAAAGGGTGGGGACCCATTGATTCTTGTGATATCCTCAGGCTATCTTTTCTACCGTTTGTGACTTTTTAATGCCTATCTTTTCAGCAGTAAAATTCATCTTTTCAGGCTGCAACTTTACTGGAGCTTCCCTTCTAAACAAACTCAAAATCTTTTAAAATCTTTCTACTGGCCCATTAACTCTTGATTCTTAAGGTACAAACAGCTAAAAGCCCCCAACAGAAGCCATACCACTGCCTCAACAATAGACTGCCTTAAAATTCTTTCTGCCACATTAGTTAGTTCACTGCTTTTAGCCTCCTACAATTCTCTGGACATGGGCAAAAGGTAGACAAATTTTTAGCCTAAGTATAACATACATGGCCTGGAGTCCAGGTGCCAATGCAAATTCTTCTTCCCAGCTCTTCCTTTCTTGAGTCTGGTTTTTTCCTGCTGCAACTGATAGCCCAAAACCTTTCCAAACTCTTCCCTCAAACTAGTTCCAAAGGCTTCTAAACCATGTGGCCAGGTACAGTCACAGCAGCGAACCAATTACAGACAGCTAAGTTAATCAGATATCCTGTAGGCAGTTAGACCAGGCCAACTGTCCAGGAGTCAAAACAAAAGATAATCGAGACACATTCACTGAAGGTCAGAATTATAAAAAATGAAAAAGTACTGTACTCACTTCCCTTAGAGATAAACAGCAGTGATTGATATCCTAACTAGGCATCAATACTGCAGCTCATTGCCTTCCTAGAAATTTGTTTATTCTACTATGCTTGCTGTGTGACTTGTTTTCCCATTTGATCCCCATTAATCAATATGACTCGTTCTACTTTGTGCCCACCTTGTGATTTCCCATTGGATCTTATTAGTTGGCTATAGTTTTGTTCCACTTTATCTGTCTCACCTTGTGGCTTTGCTCCATAAAAACCCTCTGGAAAATAGAGCCCTATACAATCCATTTTCCAGGCCCCTTTTGTCTTCCCTGGACAGACGTTATCTTTCTCTGGATAAATTTTTCCTATTCTTAACTTTTTGTTCCTAGAATTCATTCTTCAATTTTAGAGCACATAAACTCGTATTTCAGGTATCTAGGAGGTTGAGAGTCTTATTTCCCTTCTTTGTATTACTTCGCTTATTTTGTATTATTTTATTTATTTGTATTACTTGGTTCCCTCTTATCAGCCTTATTCTTGGTATCACAAACTGTCTTAATTACTTTCTCATTGCTGAGACAAAATATCTAACATACCCAAATTAAAAGAGGAAAGGTTTATTTTGGCTCATAGTTTGTAGAGGTTTCAGTCTGTAGTCAGCTGACTCTATGGCAGGGCAGCATGGGAGAGAGACAAGTCTGGCTAGAAGTTGTGCACCACCCAAACAGGAAGGACTTCTGTATATACTCTTCCCGACTATACCCACAGCAACCCACCTCTTCTCACCAGGCTTCATCCTCCAACATCATATCCAGCTATAAACCCATCAGTGGACTAATCAAAATTATAGACCCAGGACTTAGCCATCTCCCAGAAGTTCCTTCTATGAGTGTATCAGGTTTTGAGAGGCCACCTAGATATAACCATAGCAACTACAAACAAAACTCTGTTCTCTTTGAAAAGTTGGCTGCTTCAGGTATTTGGTTCTAGTAATACAAAGCTAATACTAAGAGAGAAGACTGAGAACTATTATCTGTATTCTTTGAGTTGTCTTCCCAGCATGGTGAAGGGCTATAGGGGTCTACAAACTACTGTGGGCCAAACCTACTGCTAGAATTCATCATTTCCGTTCATTTAGATATTACCTATGTTAACTTCTCAGATATAATAGTGCAGAATACAGTAGTTGCAAAGAGATCATATCACTTACAAAGCCAAAAGCAAAACCAAAAAATCTATCTGGGTCTTTGGATTAGAAGTTTGCTAACCTCTGTGTTAGCCATTTCATACTTTCTTTCTTGTAAATGAATCACTGGTATTTTGTGTGTGCGTGCATGCGTGCGTGCGTGCGTGTGTGCGTGTGCGTGTGCGTGTATGTGTATGTGTTTACGTCTGTCCTTTAAATGTTAACTGCAGGGCTAGGGAGTTAGCTCAGTGGTTCCGGCGCCTGTCTTGCAAGCACAAAGACCCAGGTTCACTCCCCGGTAACCACATAACATAATGGAGGTGGAGACTCACGCCCAGCAGCAACCAGTACCACATACCACAGTGCCGGGCGTGGTGGCTCACACCTATAATCCCAGCACTCGGGAGGCAGAGGCAGGAGGATTGCTGTGATGTGAGTCTGAGGCTGAGCTCAGGGCCAGCCTGAACCACAAAGCGAGACCCTGTCTCAAAAAAACAAAATAAATAAATTTTTAAAAAATAAATGCTGACTGCAACTCAGTACACTGTATTTAACTTTTACTCATCAATTCATTTGATATACTGAAACTAAAGATTTGGCTTATTAGAAAAACACATTTATGACAGTATATCTGAAGATAAAGACATATTACATTCAAATACTATAAAAATTAAAAGAACTCTATGTGGGGTACTGTGGAACAACTAAGAATACAGAAACTGTCATTTGGCATTGTGGCTTTTTTAAACTACAAAATCAACCTTCCAATCCACTAGTTCAATCAAAATAACCTGATAGTCTAATTAAAACAAAAACTGCTGACCATACACCCAAGTTTGTTAGAGTAGTAAGAGAGAAGGCCTCAAAATGTACACTGTAGCAAGCTTCCAAGTGATGCTACTATATAAGCATAATTTGAGAACCACTACTGTAACAAATCATATAGCTTAATAATTGTATAAGAGAAAGGCCTTGAGTTCAACTACCAGTACCAAAACAACAAACAAATGAAGCAAAAATAAACTGAGAGTCTGCTAAAGCAAGACTGTAAGATAACCAAAAATCAAGGCTGTGTGTCAAACAGGCGGATTCAACAGCCTGAGAAGCCAAATTTTATAAACAGGAAACAATTCCAGCTCTCCAAGTTGTTTTCCTATTTTAATTATTTTGTCCTTACTTCTAGATAAATCTACCACCTTTATTATTTACTCTCACTGATAGATTTCCTTTGTCATGTCTATGCTTTGGCTATGATTATGTAAGCTCCCTTAGCCTTGGTTCCTATTGTCTTAAAAAACAGCCAATATGGGGGGAGGAGCGGTAGGGTGGGTAGGGCTATGGGAAAAAATGAGAATTAAGTTGTGTCTTATACTGGTACAAATCCCCATTATGGAGTGCAATCATGATGCGTATATATAATGTACCAATAAAGATTTAAAAATTAAAAAAAAAACAAAAACAGAATGCAACTGCAAGGAATCCATATCTAATTCAATACTGAAGTGCCTTGAAAGTTCCAAGTTTATGTCTTGGGAAGTGAGCTGGCACATAACATAATCAGACCACAAACTCTTATTAAATACTGTTATGTGCATAGTCATGAAAAGTTACTGCAACATAGTCAATTGGTTAGTATTTTTTAAATGATGGACATGTTTGGGGCATTTATTATTTTTAATATGAATTTATACTAAAAGACCTAGGACTAGTAGAAGTGAAACACTTAAGAAATGACTAGTTCAGTTTGCCACCAATACAAATATTTTAAAAATTCAACTGCTAGAATTTCTTTATTCTGAAAAATAACTTGTTTGGAAAAGAAAACTACCCATCAAACATATCAAATACAGAAGCAGTATTAAGGAAGAAGTGCTTTAAAATGTAGTAAGCAAGAGATATTCACTGGTATCTCCCATTCATTGATTAAGATAAAAAGGTGCTGGGCTGGGGATTTAGCTCAGTGGCTCCGGCGCCTGTCCTGCAGGTACAAGGGCCTGGGTTCGATTCCCGGTAAATATATAACAATACTAGGCGTGCAGACTCACACTCAGTAGCAATCATTTCACAGTGCCGGGCATGGTGGCTCACGCCTGTCATCCCAGCCCTTGGGAGGCAGAGGCAGGAGGATTGCTGTGATGTGAGTTGGAGGCTGAGCTCAGTGCCAGCCTGAAATACAAAGGTAAGACCCTGTCTCAAAAAAAAAAAAAAGATTAAAAAAAAGACAAAAAGGTGCTGTTTCTTACTTCAAAGGACTTCACTGGAGAAACCTAAAAGAAGAATGACTGATTAATCCTACAGAATTAACTTGGGGCCAAGGATTTAGCTCAGTGGTTCCGGCGCCTGTCTTGCAAACCCAAGGACTACGGTTAGATCCCCAGTAACCACATACAATACCGGGCGTGGAGACTCATGCCCAGCAGCAACCAGTACCACATATCACAGTGCCAGGTGTGGTAGCTCTCGCCTGTAATCCCAGCACTCGGGAGGCAGAGGCAGGAGGATTGCTGTGATGTGAGTTTGAGGCACAGCTCAGGGCCAGCCTGAACCACAAAGCGAGACTGTCTCAAAAAAAAATTCTACAGAAATCACTATACAACATGAAATTTAAGAAAAATGGCCAATACGGTCTATAGTACCTAACAAATGTTTCATAGTACACAGACTTCAGCTATGACTTCCAAATCATGATTAAGCAGAACTTGGAAACAGAAGTGGAAATTTCAGCAACAAAATAAAGATGATACAATGCAGGAACAAAAGCAGGGCCACAGGATGCAAGAAAAATAGTAAAAAAACCCACTAGACGGGGGGATGTGAATGCTAGTGAATAACAAGAAATAGAGTTGGATTCACTAAATGTAGTTAGATTATATAGGGTTTTAAAAAATAATGAAAATCTTTAGATATAAAATTAACAAAGCCTTTTATAAGGGAACCACATAAAAAGATGCTTTAGAGAACTTTTTTTTTTTTTTTTTTTTGGAGACAGGGTCTCGCTTTTGTGGTTAAGGCTGGCCCTGAGCTGTGCCTCAAACTCACATCACAGCAATCCTCCTGCCTCTGCCTCCCGAGTGCTGGGATGACAGGCGTGAGCCACCACCTCGGCACTGTGGTATGTGGTACTGATTGTTGCTGGGCGTGAGTCTCCACGCCCAGTATGGTATGTGGTTACCAGTGATTGAACCTGGGTCCTTGCGCTTGCAAGACAGGCGCTGGAACCACTGAGCCCTAGAGAACTTATTTCAAGAGCAATGTTGCATAGTTTTGTGGAGGAGAAAGGCCAAGGACAGAAAGCAGATATGTACTACTGTAATAATCTACAAATAAGACGATAAAGCACTAAACTATGTTTTTGGCAATGGAAATAAGACAAGAAGAAATTTAAATTACACCGCAAGCAGGGCAGCAAGTTAAAATACAGAGCATATATACCAATGAGAAAAAGGTGAAATCAAAATCAAAAGAAGGACAATAACTGGAAATAAAGCAAACAGACATGGCCAGGTATCAAGGCAAAGTAGAAAGGTAGCTGTATACATAACAAGAGAGGTGGAAGCTACTTTTAGTTTGGTCCTCTGCTCTGGTTTCCCAATCATTTTCATCCTTTTATCTCTTTTTAACTTACGTTAATTCCCGTACCTCCGTACATAGTAACTGGTTAGTGGAAAATACATGTCTTAGTAAATTCTCCAAGCAAGTTTTCTTCTACTCACCTTAAGGATCACTGTCATCAACTCTCAATCTAATTCCTCAAGTGAAACTAAAGGAGCCCTTGTAAATATATGGTTAAGTGTATTGGGTCTACTTTATCCCTTGATGTTTTCATTAAGGATGCTATACTGCATTTTGCCAATAAGACATTATATCTTCAATGAATCTCTCCCTCAACAAATTGTATTTCTTTACATCACTGGTTATACCACAATGCCTTTAACAAAATCTTACTATTGTTAGATTCATTGTTGATGCATACTACATAGCTACTACAGGAGGGCAAATGGTTTAAAAATAGGGACTATATCCTTTTTAATCATGCTATGCCTTTGATGCAGAACACATATTAAAACAAATGTGTATCAAATTCAGTTTTTCTCAACAACTTGCTTCTATATAGACAAGATTAATCTAGGCCTTCTTACTTCCTAGAAACTTTTGTGCAAAGAACTTTTCCAAATGTTGCTGATAGCTCCTGCTTCAGGAAAAAGGATCATGCATTTAATAATCTGTTAAATTTTGTATCATAAATTGGTTATACACACAAACTATTAATATAGTCGATGACAATGAATTTGGGGAAGTGACTAATTTATATTAACATTAACTAAAGTATTGTGCTGGAATGCATTTCCCAGAAACATCAACTTTACTCCAAGCGAGATACTGCTGAAGTGACTGACATTCTTATTCAACTAAAATTTTAAATCCCATATATACTGCAAAACCAAAAACAAACTCTCAGCTTCTCCTTATACTACTTATTTTATTGCCATACCTTGAATTAGCAATTTTGCAGTGACTGCTTTGTTTCCAGTTTATTGTCTTTGAATTCCTACGTATTTTATATATTAAAAAATAAGAATGCCTCATTCAAGTTCAATAAAAATTAATGAAAATGGACTTGGGCCGGGGATATAGCTCAGTGGTTCCGGCTCCTGTCTTGCAAGCGCAAGGGCCTGGGTTCGATCCCCGGCAACCACATAACAATACTGGGCGTGGAGACTCACGCCCAGCAGCAACCAGTACCATATACCACAGTGCCGGGCGTAGTGGCTCACGCCTGTAATCCCAGCACTTGGGAGGCAGAGGCAGGAGGATTGCTGTGAAGTGAGTTTGAGGCTAAGCTCAGGGCCAGCCTGAACCACAACGCGAGACCTTGTCTCAAAGAACCTTAAAAAAATAAATAAATAAATAAATGAAAATGGACTTATCTCATGTAGTAAAGCCAGTCTAAACTACAAAAAAAACAAAAAACCTCTAAAAACATTACACAATTTATGGTACTGGGGTTGGAACCTACAGCTTTACACGTGGTAGTCAAGTGCTCTATTATGAAGCTGCATCCTGTTTTTTAAAATTTCCTTTTGCAGTACTGGGGATTGAAGTCAGGTCCTTATGCTTCCAAGGTACATGCGGTACCATTTGAGCTGAATCCCTCACCATTTTGATGCAAGGTCTCACTGCACAGTCCAGGTTGGACTTGAACTCAAGATACGCCTCTTGCCTCAGCCTCAGGTATGCACCCTTGCACTTATATATCATACAATTCAGATCACTGTTCCCTGGGGTTTGAGAAAGGTACACAAGGAAGTGGCTCATAAGTTGCAGCTTGTTATCAGTAGAAAAAAGAAGGATGGTTCTTAAGGTAGCAGCACAGGCAAAAATAAAGCAAAAAAAAAGAGAGAGAGAAAATAGGTCTACCGATAGTGCAAACAAGTAGTCATTTAGAGACACCTATTCTCATCTTAGCTGGGAGAACAAAATGCTCAAAATAAGAAAGCCACTTGTTTGCACATTTCTGTGACTCCAGCTACCTGAAACAGAAAGTCTGAGGCCAGCCTGGGCAATTTAGAGATATGGTGCCTTAAAGTCAAGGAAGGGGAGAGGAGAAAGGAGACAGAGAGAGAGAACGAGCTTACTAGGGGTGAAGTCAGTAACCTCTAGGTTCAATCTCCAGTACAATAAGAAAAAACATAATTCAATTATGAGGCATACCCAGTATCACCTTCTATTCTTTCGTAGGCATCACTAATCAATTGGACCCAGCATGAAAACGAAAATCAATTTGCTAGTCCTATGTAGAATGAGAATAAAGGTATTGTTTGTTATCTGAATCCTAGCTATTCAAATTGAGGCAACTAATCAGACAATAATTCAGATAATTTTCTGTTTATGAGGCAAGGATATTTGGAGGAGACAGTACACAGCAGTTTATACAATATGTACTCTTGCCAAAATATCAAGACACACTACAGATGGGAATCTGTTACACTATGGGCTTGAACTCTCTGAACTCAGAAGCCGAAACAGCCAAAGAGCAAAGTATAACTGTACGATTTTACTTTATTCTCAATATGATGAAATATAAGACCTCATTTTCCATAAAATTTGTTGTAACATATATAGAAGATACTGTAACAGATGCCTAAGACACTGTACATTATTTTAAAATCTCTATTTCCTCTAATAAACTATAGCTCATGAAACAAAAACGTGCCTGTCCACAGACTCAAAAAAGATAAATTAAATCGTATTTTAAAGTTTTTACTTATGCAAGTTATATAGGTTATGTGGCTTTATTTACGAATGCTATCTTACTCGCGTAGCCAGCAATCAAGAGCATTAAGTCCTTAAGAGTTTACTGACCTTTATTATCCTGTTCAGAGCAAAAAGATTCTACTTCCAGTTCGCCCATGCTGTTTACCTTTAAGAGAAATCAACTAGAAGACTAGAGAGAAGCAGAAATGTAAGCACCTGATAAATGTGTTCTATTCTGCCCAGCTATGTGGAATAGCCACTTTAACTACCTTTTTCTTTGTAACTTACAAAGTCATTCTGTCACAATTACTTTTTAAAATGCTGATCCTTGATGAAACAATTGTGAAGCTTGACACCACACTAAATTATTCTCAAAGTATATGTCTTTATTTAAGTAGTCAAATTTACAATGATATTCACTACTGCCTTAGAACTCTAGCACAACACAACAGTAAGTAATAATGCCTTCAACTAATCCTGAGGTAACACCCAAGGAAACACTGACAATTCATAATAATCTGTCCACTGAAGATGTTCTTGCTTGGATAATTAGTCCTTCACTGTGCTTATTTTTTCTGTAATAACAGCTACAGAAATTTAAGTGAAAGAAACTAATAAAGTCATTTAGCATAATACTTTCATTTTATAATTTCTTTCCCTGATCCTCTGATAGAGAATTTTTACTGCATATTTTACCTATATTAGTTTTATAAGATTAATATTACAAGTCAATCATTCCTTAAATGCCAGTGTTTAGCACAGTACTATACTCTTATATAGTAGATAATCCACTGAGTATTTACATACTGTTCTTGCTCAAAGTGTTTATATTTGAGTAAATGACAATACTTAAAGTTTCATTTGTATAATTTTAATTCAAAGCCTATCTTTCACTTTTATCCTGTAAAACTTTTCAGTTTTATCCTGTAAAACTCATTTTCCCCATTTAATACCAAAAACCAGTAGCAAGACATAAGCCAAAGAAGTTCTGCACACATCATCACCCAACATACTTATCAAGAAAAGGCAAATTGGTCCATTATGTATACATGTACGCATCATTACCTACACTAAAACCCAGAAAACTGACAAGCTTGAAATTGCTTAACTATTCAGGGCTGCATTCTCAGCAATCAGGGAAGCTGAGGCAGGAGACTGCATGCCTAATCCTGGTCTGGACATTGTATGAAGATCCTATCTCAAAATTTAAAAATAGAAAGGATTGGGCCGGGGATAAAGCTCAGTGGTTCCGGTGCCTGTCTTGCAAGTGCAAGGGCCCGGGTTCGATTCCCAGTAACCACGTAACAATACTGGGCGTGGAGACTCAACAGCAACCAGTACCACATACCACAGTGCCGGGCGTGGTGGCTCCCGCCTGTCATCCCAGCACTCAGGAGGCAAAAGCAGGAGGATTGCTGTGATGTGAGTTGGAGGCTGAGCTCAGGGCCAGCCTGAACCACAAAGTAAGACCCTGTCTCAGAAAAAAAAAGAAAGGGCTGAAGATGTAGGTCTGTGGGAAGGCCCTGAGTTCAACTCTCAATGTTGCAAAAATTAAATTTTTAAAATGTTCTTGCCAATAGGGAAGATAAACACAGGAAAGCAAGAACTAACTGCCTTCTACCATAAATACTTGTAGGAACACAATCAACAGTTGGGTTTTATCCAAACAAGCAAACAGCACCAAAGCCAACTGACACACGCTGTCTTTAATTTCAAAGCAAGGGGAAGATCATGGAATTATGGCTAAAGTTAACTTTATTTGCTTAAAAGTTATTTGCCACTACACTTGATGAAACAATTATTTCACACAGATGGCAAATTGATCTCAGTAAAAACTGAACTACTAAGTTTAATGACAGAGGACAAGAATCAGGACTAATGTGGCATTATTATTATTATTTTGGTACAGGAGATTGAACTCAGGACACTACACTTGCCAAGTAGGCATGGTGCCACTGAGCTAAATTTCCTGGCCTCTCTGTTATTATGGAAGCCTTATGATCACTATATTTCATTCAGTGTACTAAAGTGAAAATGAGATAAATCATTTTATGTCTCCAGGTTTATTGTCGTCACAATAAAATAGAACTAAACAACTCAACTGGGCTTAAATTCAAATCTAGAAAACATCCAAAATGGGCCACATATATAATCCTTAGATTATAACTCTTAAATCTAAAATGTGCTACCCAGCAGCAACCAGTACCAAGTACCACAGTGCCTGGCGTGGTGGCTCACGCCTGTAATCCCAGCACTCGGGAAGCAGAGGCAGCAGGATTGCTGTGATGAGTCTGAGGCTGAACTCAGGGCCAGCCTGAACTACAAAGTGAGAGCCTGTCTCAAAAAAAAAAAAAAAAAAAAAAAAAAATCTAAAATGCGCTAAATTTGAAAGTTTGTATGCCTTACACTGATGGCAAAACTTATAAAGTTTCCGGGCCGGGGATTTTGCTCAGTGGTTCCAGCACCTGTCTTGCAAGCACAAGGACCCAGGTTCAATCCCCCGGTAACCACATACAATTCTGGGTGTGGAGACTCACGCCCAGCAGCAACCAGTACCACATACCACAGTGCAGGGCGTGGTGGCTCACGCCTGTAATCCCAGCACTTGGGAGGCAGAGGCAGGAGGATGGCTGTGAGGTGATCTTGAGGCTGAGCTCAGGGCCAGCCTGAACTACAAAGCGAGACCCTGTCTCAAAAAAAACAAAAAAAACTTCTGGAGTTTTCGACAACACGAACAGCCTGGCATGTGTCCCGCAGGTTTGCCATCACTGCTTTACAGGAGTAAAATAAAGACAAGGAACACTGACCCTGCAACTTGCTGCTTCTTGGCTCTGATAACAAATACAGCAATTTTGTAATTTCCTCAACAGCAATTTATCTTTCCCTAAACTGGATAGAAAAATGATTGTTTTTACAGGTTTATTTTAAGAAACCAGACCTGGTGTCACACACCTATCACCCCAGGATTCACGAAGTGGAGGCAGGAGGATGGCTACAAGTTTCAGGCCAACTTGGTCTCCATAGTGAATTCTAAGAATGTCTGAACTACAAAGAAAGGCTCTCTCTGTCTCAAAACCAACCAAGCAACCAACTTATAAGGTTTTACTTATAAAGAGTTAATGTAAATAAAAATAGCAGTAATTATTTTTTGTTTGGTCAATACTTAAAATATATTCTACAACGAAATATCAAGACTTCCTCTGAATTTCCATGTGAAAGTTCATTATCTATATTACAGTCTAACTAAAGACCCGTTAGTTTCTACCATCCATATGACATAGTCTAGTCCTAAACATAACTAAACAAATGGACATAAAGAGATTTCAAATATAACATTTATAACCAATTTTTCCAATCCAATTCTATAATGGCTTCACATGTAACTTGTTTTACAAAGTAAAATCTATTAAATTTAATTGTTGGTCAATTTAAATAGAGATTTTCATGTATTTTTTAACCATGAAGGCACTGGGAGATAATAGGACGGGAAAACTTGGCTTGATATTGTTTTTAAGTAACTAAAGAGAGGTAGAATATAAATTAAAGAAGTTCACAATTAGAGTGGATTATAAGCAGAAACCTTCATTTAGAAAAGGGATAGGTTTAGTAGTGTGTTTGTTTTGTTTTGTTTTGTTTTGAGACAGGGTCTCGCTTTGTGGTTCAGGCTGGCCCTGAGCTCAGCCTCCAACTCACACCACAGCAATCCTCCTGCCTCTGCCTCCCAAGTGCTGGGATTACAGGCGTGAGCCACCACGCCCAGCACCGTGGAAGGTGATACTGATTGCTGCTGGGCGTGAGTCTCCACACCCAGTGTTGTGGTATGTGTTACTGGGGGATTGAACCCAGGTCCTTGCACTTACTTGCAAGACAGGTCTGGAACCTGACCCTAGAAGTGGTTTTTTATGCAAAAGCCTTTTTTAAAATTCTACAGATTAGAAAATACAAATAACTGTAACATATTCAATATTAAAACACACCTCTACAAATCAATCTCATTTCAAGCAAGGAAAAGAAAAAGAAAATGAAACATACAGGCTTATAAACCTTGACCTATGTAAAAAGTGCTCATAGATCTTTATAAAAACCTGACACTATCTAGTTAATAGTACTGTATACTACATATTTTCAAGAGTAAGTTAAATACTACATAACATTTTCAATTCTTTATAGACTTTAGCACCATTATTTCAAGTTGAATATTTAATCTTTTTACAAAGACGTATTTAATATTTGGAATTATAATGAAAATTGAGGGCCGGGAGTTAGCTCAGTGGTTCCGGTGCCTGTCTTGCTAGCAGAATGACCCGGGTTCAATCACTGGTAACCACATACCATACTGGGCGTGGAGACTCACCCCAGCAGCAACCAGTACCACACACCACAGTACCGGGCGTGGTGGCTCACGCCTGTAATCCCAGCACTCGGGAGGCAGAGGCAGGAGGATGGCTGTGATGTGATTTTGAGGCTGAGCTCAGGGCCAGCCTGAACCACAAAGCGAGTCCCTGTCTCAAAAAACCTTAAAAAAAAAAGAAAGAAAGAAAATTGAGTAAACAGAATTAATTATGAGCTGAGATAAAATAACTTCTTTTCCAGGCCTACATCACATAATATATTTATATTTGTACAGTAGGAGTACATGTACAGACTTGTTTGTGATCTCCAAATCCAGTAATTTAAAATTATGATCAACTCAAATATAAACCTATTTGATAATTTTTAAATGCCACATTTCTTTTTTTTTTTTTTTAAGGTTTTTTGAGACAGGGTCTCGCTTTGTGGTTCAGGCTGGCCCTGAGCTCAGCCTCCAACTCACATCACAGCCATCCTCCTGCCTCTGCCTCCCGAATGCTGGGAATGACAGGTGTGAGCCACCGCGCCCGGCACTGTGGTATGTGGTACTGGTTGCTGTTGGGGTGAGTCTCCACACATCGAGTATTGTTATGTGGTTACCAGGGATCGAACCCGGGTCCTTGCGCTTGCAAGATAGGCACCGGAACCACTGACCTATATCCCCAGCCAATGCCACATTTGTTTTGAATGTAATTTAAAATTTTTAATATTAGAATGAATGATACAGGAAGTAAAAAACTCCTAAAATATCTCTCAAAACAGATGATTAAAAACTGGTCAGAAGAATATTATTGCCTTTAAAAATGCAAAGATCCTGAATATGCAGTCATGGCCATCTGAACTGAATTCAAATATAAACTCTCTTAGAAGAAGTAGTACAGGAACTTTCCCTTTTTAATATCTCTGCTGCTTGACCAATAAAAATCCAATTGTGTAGAACAAGGATGAGTGTACATGACAAATATATCCATTAGAATCAATTATCCAGTAATATTTATTATACAGTTTTAAATATAAAGTTAATACTTTCACAAATATAATTTTAGTAAGTGTGATATTACAATTTTAAGTGATATAAAATACCCCATTTTGAGATTAAGGCATCTGCTGGCGTTTACTCTTTCAAAGACCCAAAAACAAAAGTATATTCTACATGAATTTTTCTCATTTTAAAGTCAGCATAGTCAAACTGTAATGGATATGCAAGTATCAATTATCAATGAAAGAAATTCCATTTTACAAAAAAAAAAAAACTCCATTATTGTCAACATTTTACTCAGTGCCTACATAACTCACACTTATTTCGAAAGTATTAAAATTTCTTTACCTTATTGTGCTCATATAAATTAAAATACAAATTACCAATTCAACTTTTAAAATTTGCTTTTCTTAAAAAGATTTTAGTCTTTTAACTGAATGTTGTCCAAGTATGAAAAACAAAGTGTTTCATTCAATTTAATCAGGATTTCAGGGACAGTAAGTTGCACCATATAGGGGTAAAAAAACCAACAACCTGGTTTTGTAGAAATCTAGATGATACACAGGAAAAGAATCATCTTCTATTTAAATTATAGCTTTAAAAAGGGACTTATAATACCCAATGAATAATAAAGCCTGTTTTCTATCTCGTTTTTCTCTCACACATCATTCTAATATATCTGATCTAGTCATTCCCACATAAATGTTGTCAAAGCCAAAACATTCTCCTTCAAAATATTTAACTTCCATTTTAAAATTAAAATTGAAAGCAAAATATTCAACTGTCAGCTATCGTATAGCATGAAACTAGTAAAGCCTGCACTGACCTACTTTGTATTAGTATCTCACAATGTGATTGCATGTCGAGAAAATATAAAAGTTACTAAGCAATCTTAATTTTGTATTTTAAAATTGTCATTTTAAATACGTAAATACCGTACAAACAGTAGCTATCAAAAAGAAAAGTAGTTTTGATATTTCAATAGTTATGTCCAATCACGGACCTGTAAGATTTTCAAAAACAAGATTTTTAATGCCACATAAAATTCAAATTTTACACTTCTATTCAAAGGAATCTCAGACCAAATTCCAAACATTGCTTTCCATTTTAAAAATAGGGCTACATTTTTTAAAAAATCAGTTAATGAAGAAACCTACAAAACAAAGCCAGTTCATGTACAAAGAATATTCGCAATGGCTCTAACAGAAGACGGATTTAACTCAGCTTCTTTAAGGCTGTTACCAGTCTTTAAGAATTCAAGGCTCATATATTGGAAATTATCATACAAAGAAAAAACAGAAATAGCAAAGGGTGTTTTACCAGTTTCAAAATTACACGAAAACAAGATTAATTAAAAAATAACTTTACCTATAAACTATCACCTTAAAATAAGATGCTTTATATTTAAAAAGTACTTTCTTCACAATCTATGCAAATAAAGGAAAACTTAATATAAGGATAAAGGAATCAAAATCAACTACAAACAGCACCTATCCCAACTAGATGAAGAGTCACATTGAGTTTTGTGTTGCATATTAATATGCTTATGCATAACGTACATTTGGAGAAAATCCACCACACACCTCTTCTCAGACCCTTACAACGACGAGGAGTAAACACACTTCAGGTTCCCACTTCCAAATTCGCGGTGCCATCATGCAACAGGGCTTAATTTTGACCCATATTCCTCTTACACTGGGTGAAAAACAATACCTTGTTTATCTGCACCCCGACTGGGGGGGTAGGAGCATCTGCGGCTGAGGCCGAGCGGACTCCCCCGAAGCCCTCCCCCCGCCGAGGACCCCCGCATCCTGAGGCCCTGCCAGCTCGCGCCCGCCCCCGCAGCCCTCGCCGGACGCCAGTCTAGCGCCGCGCCCTCCCCGCAGCGCCAGGCCCTACACAGCGCCGCGCCGCTCCCTCCCGCGCCCCCTCGGAGCCCTGCCCACCCCGCCCCCGCCCCGCACCCCGGGCCTCACCAGATGGAGCTCTGGATCTTGCGCTGCAGCGCGCTGGCCTCCGGCCCCGGCAGTCCGGGCACGAGCGCCGGCAGAGCCGGGCTCGGGCCGAGGACAGGCTGCTGGCGGGCGTCGGGTTGCGGCGGCTGCGGCTCCTCGGCCATCGCTGCCGGGCACGGCGCGGCGGGGCGCGGGCGCGGCCTACGGCCCGGGGCTCAGCGCGGCGCCGCCCGCCGCGAGGGGGGGCATCACCGGGCCGCGCTCACCGCGGCCGCGGCATGGCGGCGCCTCGCCGCACGGGCCCGGGCGTAGCTCCCGACCGCGAGGGCGGTGCTGGTCTCCGGCGGGCCGCCTGCCTCGCCAGCGCTCTCCTCCGAGTCCCCTCCGCCGCAGCCCGGCCGCTCCACGCCGCGCCCGCGCCGCCGCCCCGCGCGGCCCGTGCGCAGCCGCAGTGCGGCCCGGGACGGCAAGGCGAGCGGCGGGGACGCGCGCGCCCGGCGCGCGGACGGCGGCGGCGGGGTCGCGTGAGGGGGAGGAGACGCCGAGGTAACAGCGCGCGGCGTGGACCGGTTCTGGTGTCTCCACCGCGGCGAAGGAAAGAAAGCGACGTCGCCCCTCCTCCACGGGCGGATGACTTCCGCCCGTGCCAGCGAGCGCGCAGGCAGGTGAGGGCCGGACCTCGGGGCGAGGCCGCCCAGGGCGGAGAACCCTGGGCCAAGCACGCCGCCGCTGATCAGCAGAGGCTCGGCGACGGAACCAGAGCCGGGTCTCCTGGCCAGGCGCTCAGACCCCTCCGCATCTGGCCCCACTGCGGTCGTCCAATCCTGGCCGTCGCCTTCGCCTGCGAGAGCGCGGGCGCCAATCAGCGCGGTCTCCATGCGGCTCCGGGCGCGCGAGCGCATCCACCTCTGCGCCCACCCGCGTCTTGTGCACCGCCTTCCACCCGAGCAGTCTTCTTCTGGCCCCCACCAGTGCCCCTTCTGTTATCCTCCGCTGGAGCACATACATCATCCACGCCCCAACCCATACACCTTTCCACCACATTGCATGCGAATGCATCCTTCTCATCTCCCACCCGTGCACCTCTCCATCCACCATCCTCACGAATGAGTCCTCCCTCCGTTCCCCACCCATGCATCTCTCCACTTGCCTTCGATGCAAGCTCATCTTCCTCCATCCCTTCGACTCGCATCCTCTCTACTCAAGAAGACATCCACCTTCCTTCCCCTTCACCCGTGTATTTCTCCACCTGCTGGGCACCAGGCATATATTCTCCTCTGTATCCCCCAGCAGGCCACTCCACTCCACTTTCCTCCTTATGTGCACTGCTCCCATCAGCCCTGGCTCCATGTACAGCTCGAGTTGGAGCTTGACAGCCTGCCTCTGAAGAAACCATGTGTGATACAATGGGAAAGATCAAATCACCTGGGAAGGTGCCAGTTAGAACCAGGCACCCCCTACTCCTCACATAGTACCCTTCTAGGAGTATGACCACCCGCCCAAAATGACTACTACCTTGAGGAGCAGAAGAATTTGCCTTCCTCAGGGCGGCTGGTCTGCAGGCTAGACTGCCTGGCATAGAAGATGGCAGCCAAATCTTCTCGCACCAGATGAACAGCTGCTCAGTCACTGATCAGCTTCTACTGTTTAGGTCAGGCTTCCTGGCTGCTTTCTTGTTGTGCATGGACTTTGAGATGTAAAGCTGAACCACCTCTCAGATTCCTAGTGAGTCTGGCTGAGGTTACCTGGGCTTTAGTGTTCCACTCAGTTCCATGCCATTGTCCCCTGTACACTGGGGCCTGGTTCATAGACTCGCTGTGCACGCTTGTAGCAGTGTACATGGGGTTCCGGCCTTTCAGATTGTGTGCACTCTGACCCCCACTTCATGGACATCGTGCACCCCGCTGAATACTCCTTTGCATAACCCAAGATTAGCTCAGCCATGTTAGGAAACTGTAGGCTGCTAATAAAATTCAAGTTGTATATTTGCCCTGATTTCCTATAGAGGGACTATTTTTTTTCTGGACTTAATCAATAGACATAGTGTGCAGTAGACATAAGATTTGAAGAGAATAAAAATAGCTAATATTTATAGAACACTCAAAGCTCTAAATTAGCGCTTTCCATACATTATTATTTATCTTTCACAAAATTGTTTATTTTAGGTACTATTATTCTTCCTGTTTTACAGATGAAAAAGAACTTGAGAGTGGTTAAATAGTTACAGGTTTACTAAAGGTGAGATGGAAGATTTGAATCCTGGAAGTTTAATTCTACAGCCTGCAAAGTATGTAAGTGGGGTTACACAGAAGAGGTTTGAATGTATATGTGTAACCTCTGTGCCATGGGGAAGATGAAGGAAGTATAAAGGTAGAAAAGGGCCGGAGATTTACCTCAGAGGTTCTGGCACCTGTCTAGCAAGTGCAAGGACCCAGGTTCGATCA
>PVIR01013291.1:0-42720 GCA_004026965.1 Petromus typicus
CACATCACAATCCTCCTGCCTCTGCCTCCCGAGTGCTGGGATTACAGGCGTGAGCCACCACGCCCGGCACTGTGGTATGTGGTACTGGTTGCTGCTGGGTGTGGGTCTCCACACTCAGTATTGTTATGTGGTTACCGGGGAATCGAACCCAGGCCCTTGCGCTTGCAAGACAGGCGCCGGAACCACTGAGCTAACTCCCTGGCCCGGTTTGTCGTTATTTTGATGGATGAGTGGGATCAGGAAATGGTGAGTTCATTTTCAAAAAATGAGAACTTAGTTCTAGGGTACTACTACAGAACTGTAACTGGTTGGGGATGGTATTTTGGGAGACAAAACATGTCCCATCATCTGCTGCGTGTCCACACCCTCATTCAGAGTGGGGTACTACTCAAGTTCCCTCCATCACCGAAGCAAACAGCTCCCTCTTCCCAGCTCGACCCTGAGATTCACCTGTGAGAACAAGGCAAGGCCTAAAGTTAAATGTGAACACTGGCTTGATCCTGGGCATCTTCAGTGTATTTGTGGAACCTTGAACCGATATATCAGTAAGGTACAGCTAAGGCCTTCCTGAAAGCTGAAATTGTTTACACATATCCTTTCCCGCTTACATCAGAAGGAATTACAGCACACAACAGCCAGTCCACTTAGATCACAGGATGGTTATTACAAAAGTCAGTACTGAGACATTTCACAAATGAGAGTAAGTTGGGGAATTAGTGCAATTTAATCACCACATGGATGACTTGTAATAGTGATAGTAAACAAGACAGTAAAACACAAAACCATACTGTTTTATGTTTTTTAAATGGCACCTATTAAAGACTGAAACAGTCAAAATTTGAGACATAATCATTCAGTCCTATAAAAGTTCATGGACAATGAATTAAAGGCACTTTTAAAAAAATTCTAGTCTTACTACCACTTGAAAGTCCCAGTAGTAGAGTCTCTCAGATCCATCGTAGTTATAAGGAATGATTAGTGTTGGCACCAGAAGATCCCGTTTGCAAATGGGGGTGAAGGCACTGGTCCACAGGATCCTGTTTGCAAAGGGGGTTGAAGGCGCTGGTCCACAGGACACAATGACTGCCCTCTTGCTCTCGAGCCTTCTGTAGCAAAATGGCAGGGTACTCAAGATAGGAATGGGTTCTGGTTTATCAGGAGGCTCTAGGGAAAGGACTCTGGTCTCACATTTGTAGTGCAGAATTCCATTTTTACTTCATATGAAAAAAGCATTGTCAGTCCAGTCACCCAGCAAATACCTTCTGAAACTATCATTTCACTTTGCTCCTATTTTGGGGTTTGTGGGGTTTGCTTTGGTAAAAGGTCCAAAAGGTGACAAGGTCCCACCATGTAGTTCAGACTGGCCTGAAACTTGCAGTGGTCCTCCTGCCTCAGCCTCCTGTGCTGGGATCACAGGTATGTACAACCACAGCTGGCTTTTCTTTTTTGTGGTACTGGAGACTGAATCCAGGGCTCACTGACCTACATCCTCAGTCCTACTTATTTTTGAGATGGTCTCACCAAGTTCCCTAAGCTAGGCTCATACTTGCCATCCTCCTGCCTCAGCCTCCCAGAGTGCTGGGGTGACAGGCATGTGACACTACACCTGGCTTGCCCCTGTACCTCCTATGCATGTGAATATAGGGGAAACTAGACATGAAGAATCATACTAAAATGGGAGTGTTTGTAACTGCTTGCAGCAGGATCACAAGTTTAATTCTAGTGTTTTACCAAGCCAGCCTGCCAATATTGTGTTGACTTGTATTGGCCTCCCTCCCTCCCTCAAGTGCTTCATATTACCAGCCCTTTCTCCTGCCCACTGCCTATGAGACTCGAGACCTGGGAAATCATTGCTGACACACAGATGACAAGATGAGGCAAAGAACTATTAATGGACTAGCTAGTAAACAATAAAAATTACATACCCACGATCTTCCCAGGCCATCAACGCAAGAAGACATTTTAAAAACAAAGTCATCATCATTTGCTTCTGCTGGCCCAGTACTGTGAGTATTGCCCTGAGTAGTTGGCAAGGTGGGTAGCCACCAATACAGGTGAGTCCCCAGACACTTAGCACTGTGGTCCACCAACCTCCATGTCCTGTGCTTCAGCCTCCCAGCGCTCTTGACGTAAGACCCAAGGAAGCTTCCTTGGGCTCATCCTCAAACAACTTTGGGCTAACAAAGCTGACAGCACCCAATAGCTGTTAACCATAAAAAGTGCTTTTGCAAAAGGTCAGGTTAGAAGAGGGAGGACATAGGAATATTTTAAAGAAAAACTCAGAGCCATCTGCTTATCAATACCCAAAAGGCTGAGGCCACATGGGGCACAGTTTGGTCCATGGAATACTGAGTGAAGATGCAGTTAATGTGAGGAGACACCCTCACTGCCCTTTCTTGGGGTCGTTAACCATCCTTTTTTTCTTGGGGAGTGTCAAAGAGCCGGAGTGCCTTCTTGCACAGCAGACAGAACCAGTAGATCTGGGGAGCGATGAGGAAGGCATTGGCCACATTGCAGAAGAAAGGGATATTGTATGGTACTTGGAGCAGGCTCAGTCCCTGTTGCTGGCCATAGGACCAGTACATGAAGGGGAAAAGAAGGATCCGACAGAGAAAGAAGCTGGTCAGTGTGATGATTCCGTTCACCTTATACAGAAGGGTGTGCTGCTGCTTTCGCTGTCAAAGGAGAAAGAACATGAGGTCAGCGAGAAGACAAGCCATCAGGGAATGACCAGCCCCAGGTGCACAATGGAAAGAATAGCAAGTGCATGTACTAGTCAAGATCTAGGCTATCAAATTCCTTGATATCTGCACATGCATCTGGTGTTTAGACACAAAAAAATTACTGAGCACTGGTATATTTATTTCTATATATATATATATATATATATATATATATATATATATATATATATATATATATATATAATTGCCTTGGTTTTTCCAATAGTGATGTTGAGTTTGGCCTAAGCCAACCCAGTGATGTGAGAATAGGAGCAATGGACTGGAGAAAATCTCTTGCTAGGGGAAAAGTAAAATGAGCGATATCAGACTTGGGTCAACCTACAATTTCACCTCCATCGGCTGGGACGATCATGTGATCTTTAAATCTGTCAAATGGTCTCCTACTCCATTATTCCTAGCATTAAGAGATTTCTCCAAACCCTACAGTCCCCAAAGAAAAGATAGCATCAACTGCCTCCTGCACTGTTTCTCCCATTTTGTTCATACATGCCTGAATCAGAACTCTGCCCAGGGAGACAAATGGAGTGCTCAGTTCTGCTGTGAAGATGCAGCCAACAAAGAAGTCTCCAAGCTCTCCCCGAAAACTCTGCAGAGAAAGACAGAAAAGAGAAGTCGTTAAGAAACCACTGGAGGGCCGGGGATTTAGCTCTGGTTCCGGTACCTGTCTTGCATGCGCAAGGAGCAGAGTTCAATCCCCGGTAACCACATACAATACTGGGCACACCCAGCAGCAACCAGTACCACATACCACAGTGCCAGGCGTGGTGGCTCACGCCTGTAATCCCAGCACCTGGGAGGCAGAGGCAGGAGGATTGCTGTGATGTGAGTTGGAGGCTGAGCTCAGGGCCAGCCTGAACTACAAAGCAAGACCCTGTCTCAAAAAACCTTAAAAAAAAAAAAAAAAGAAAGAAACCACTGGATAAGGGCTGAGGATTTAGCTCAGTGTACCAGACCTTGTAAGTGCAAGGTCTGGAGTTTGATCTCCTGTACCAGGAAAAAAAAAAAAAAAAAAAAAGAAACACCTAAGTGTGGTCACACATCTGTAATCCTCTGCAACCCTGAGAAGCTGTTTTTCTTTGCAGTCACTGCAAATTTTAAAAAAGGATTGCAAGTCTGAGCCCAGCTTGGGCAAGTTAGTCAGACCCTCTCAAAAACTAAAAAAGGGTTGAGGATACAGGTCAGGTCAAAGGTCCTGAGTTCAAACCTAGGATGAAAGAAGAGAAACCACTGGATACTGTCAGGAATAGGGGCACACACCTCTAATCCCAGCTATTTAGGGGTGCAAGGCAGGAGGACTGCAAGTTTGAAACCAAAATGGGCTGGGGATGTAGCTCAATGATAGACAACTTCCCTAACACATACCAGGGGCTTACATTTAATCCCTCACACATACATCCCAAAAAGGAAGACCAGGGAGAGAAAAGCTGCTAAATCGGCAAGTATATATCTAGTTAATATTGTGCTGCTTCCATGGAAATAGCACTTTGATGGTCCGATCCCTAAGACCCAAAGCCAAATTCAGATGGACGGATTATATCACTCACTGATCTTTCTTTGAATTTCAGTGGCAGCTGGAAGGAGGGACCCTGTAACCTACTTTTATGTATCTAATTTAATTATGCTAAGGGCACCGATCCTGTGCAGCTCAACAAAATATGTGCTAGATAGTAGGGTCCAAAAGCAATGCAGACTCCTTTTTTTAAGAAAGAAATCTAGAACAGTCAGACACCTGTCACTCTTACCACTGACTGAGGTATGTAAACTCTTAGAGCCCTCGTTTCTTCATTGACCATACTGGGCCAATAATTTTGAATATTTACCACCTAAGAGCTTTTAGATCTAGTGCCTAACATCTGATAGGCAACTGAGAATTATGAGTTTCCTCTCTGAATTCACATTTTTCTTCCTTGTTGGATAGGATTTTTTTGTCCCCTCCCCCAAAACTTAAAAGTCCTCCTGCCTCAGCTTTCTAGGTAGCTGAGATTATAGTTATGTGCAACCATGATGGGCTTGAGTGAGTTTTTAATGGAACAATTATTCTGGAGAGATTTTATGAAGCTGTTTGCTTTTGAGAATCTATTTTTGTGACATGCGAATATTGTTCTCCATCCTCTTTGATACTGTTATATTGTTCTATACTATATTTTTATCATTTTTACACTGCCTTGAACTAAAGATAGAATTTTTGACAAACACTAAGGAATTACAGGGCTGGAGGGTTGCTAAGAAGGTTAATGTAGTGAGCCATATGTAGTAGCATATGCTTGTAATTCCACCGTGGGGAGGGTTAGGCAGAAAAATAGTCCAAGGCTAGTCTGAGTACAAAACAAAATGCTGCCTCAAAAAACAAAAAAAGAATAGTGCTGGGAAAGAAGATGGTGAACCCTGGAGATTTAGGGATTTTCCCCTACTATTTGCATGGGGGACTAGTCTGAAATACACAGCACAAGAGGGTAGGGATGGCAGAAAAGGAGAGGAAGGCTGAGGCGACCCAGACTCCCCAGGCATGACCAGGATGTCCAGTTCAACCGAAAATGAGCGCCCAGGGCTGCTCCTACAAGGCCATACCTGTGCCACCGGTACAAGGATACAGAGAATAACCACGTGGTGTGTGATCATGAGGCGGTTTTGTTTGAGGAAGTTTCGGAAAACGAAGGAGTGTCCAGCATTCTGCTCTTTGATTCGGTACCAATCACAGAGGTACATGGCGTAGCAGTCATAGACCATGTACGGAATCAAAAACCAGACATATTCTCGGGCAAGCCAGTGCCTGAAACAAAGCGTATGGATGGGCTGTGAAATAATTACAGGAGTCAATTAGGAAGGGTCAAAACCAATCACAGAGGTACATGGCGTAGCAGTCATAGACCATGTACAGAACCAAAAACCAGACATACTCTTGGGCAAGCCAGTGCCTGAAATATAGCGTATAGATGAGCTGTAAAATAATTATAGGTGTCAATTAGGAAGGGTCAAAACCAAATTCAATCATGTTCCTTTACCTTTGTACTTAACCAGCAGTTATTACTCCAAATACTTTATATTGAAGAGGCTAAAACTGATAAATAAGGAGAGTGGACAACTTTTTCTGAATTTCAGAGCAAATTCATGAGTGTCGAAGGCAAAAAGTAAGAATTCACTCAGTGCCATGTATTTTCAGTAGCTTGCTATTGCTGTTTGCCTGATTTGCCTCATCTGTAATACATTTCTGGTGTTTTGGGATATAAAGTGACTTTGACATAGATAAATTTACAGATTATTCAACAGCCCCACCAAGAAACTGGTTTAGAAGGTGTTCCCTATCACAGATCCAAACCTTCTAGTTTAACTCCTTAGTTGCTCAATAGTAGGGAGTTTACTAACTTAAATCCCTGAACCTCTGGAGTTTTCTCTCACATCTATACACAACTTCACTCAAGGGAGACTCTAGGAAGCAACCCTGGTTAATCCCACTTCTACTTATTAAGAAAAGTAGGTCTGGAAATAAGCCTGAGGCTCAAAAACTACATTATGGCAGTGAGATATGCGGAGAGGGGAGTTTGGGACAAACACCAGTATTGCTATTTATTTGTACAACACAACTGATAAATATACGCTTAGTCAAAATGATAGTTTATTTTTTTTTTTAAGAGTAGAGCAGAAGGAAAATTGCCACAGGACAATGTTACAATAAATACCTTCTTTAAAAACTGTATGTAAAAAAAAAAATTGTATGTAAAAAAAAATCCATCTAAGCTGAAATCATGTACTGTGCTAGGAAAGGCTCGATTCATTCACTCGGCATGTTTTTGTTTTTTAAATGTCGTGTGATAGGCAAAGGAAACTAACTTTATGATTCTCCACTACCTGATCAGCAGCAGCATCCTTTATCATCTGCATATGAGGGGATCTGCTCCCAGAGATGCTAAATTGTATGTCTCAGACCTTCCAGGTGTACCCTAACCTTGTCTCAGATGATTTCTGCGGAACCAGTGCACTGTACACAACACTGGGAATACACTTCACAGAGGATCCTGTATAAATTTCTGTTCCTCAGTAGCTGACTCCACACTTAGTACAGCATAACTAACTAATGAATAAACAATGAAATGGAGGAAGACAAGCAATGAAGGCATATATAATACACTTACAGGTTCATTAATTAACTAGATTCCATTTGAACAGTAAGACACAATGCATATTCCCCTGCTGG
Organism: Petromus typicus; assembly: GCA_004026965.1. Taxonomy (NCBI): domain Eukaryota; kingdom Metazoa; phylum Chordata; class Mammalia; order Rodentia; family Petromuridae; genus Petromus; species Petromus typicus. The sequence continues at coordinate 6,937 of PVIR01013291.1, forward strand.
TCCATGGTCTCAGTTGCTTTCGTAAAGCAATTCCAAATTAAAAAAACTAAAAAGAATCTGGCTGCAAAATGGACCTCTCCCCTTAAATGGAACCTAGCTAGTGTTTAATATTTTGTACCTAGAAATAACTCAATAAGATCTGAAACCACAATTCCTAGATATAATTCTCTGAAAACTTATTTGTAAGAGATCTAGATTATATCAACTACCACTAGCCTGTGATCTAACTTTCCTTGTAAACTGAAGATGATAACACTTGTCTTATTCTTTTTCCCAGATGGAATCACTGTGAAGGTTAAGAAGTGGAAAATATGAAAATCCTTTTAAATATAAAAAGCACTATCCACATAGAATGGTCCAAGGCAGAAGAGTGCCTAGAGCTATGATTTCGCCTGTGCAGGGGTCTGGAGCACTGTCAGCACCTCCTGAAATCCTTAGCCCCATACTACATCCAGCCTCCGAGCTAAGATTTATAGATACTCTATCCTATAGACAGTCTATAAATAGGTGAATAAAATGAGAAGGCATATAGTAGAAAAATATTTGGGTGTGGAAGCCTATAGTCTGAGTCATGAAAGGCCTTTAAAATAATGATACAGATGTTTTATCACATCTTTATGCACCCACACAGAGGTGGAGGAAAAAGAAATGTGTCTATTTCGCAAACAGAGAATCCAAGGCATAAAGATACATAAATGGTGAAATCTGAAAACCATATTCAGGGTTGCTTCCATGATCAACTGTTAGAACATATGAGTGAGTCCTAAGAGGCAAACAAAAATGGTGAGTGTTACAGATCCTAAGTTAATTATGCATGAATGTCTTTTCCTGAAATGCATACCTTCATGTTAACTCAAACTAGTGCAGGACAGTCACATTTGTCTTAGCTTAAACACTTTTGCAAGGAGGACGACATCAGTTTGATCTGACAAAATGGAGGCAAAGAGCCTGCTACATGACCAAAAAATGGTCAGTTAAAATAAATATTGAACCCAGCCGAGCAAATGACATTTTACCCTTGGTGTATATAATTAAGGTCACTTGGCTCATATTGTTAGCACTGACAGTTCACTGCCTTTTTTTTTTTTTTTTTTTGTACCTGGAATCAAACCCAGGACCTTGTGCCTAGAGGCACTGAGCCACATCCCTAGCCCTACAATTCATTGCCAATAACCAATTTGTTTGAAAAGAGAGAAGAATAAAAGCATAAAAATCGTAACAGCAAGATCAAACCCGATGAAGACTGCAAGCCAAAGGGAGGCAGACACCTCGCTCAGCCTCGCTTGGCACCCCAGACTCAACAGGTGACTGGCAGATGTAGCCCAGTCAACAGGAGGGGAATCGGAACAGCTGGCCCCTCTCCTACTTAACTGGGAGGAAGTGAGCGGGTCTAAGAGGACAGGGGGAAAGGTGGCTAAAAGAATCAAAGTGCCATCTGTCCGAGTGTAAATACCCAACAGAACAGGCCGCTCTGATCTTGGTAGATGATTGGTTTTACTGAAGCGGCAGACTGATGCTTGCTTCCTGACTCCTCTCTGAACTGCGCTCTAATCCACATTCAAATCGCCTGAAGGCACCTGAAAACCTTCATCACTTTTAGCCAATCCGGAGGGAACACAGGGCAGCCTGTGCTGGGAAGGAAGGTGTTGTCAATACTGCCCGCATCTCAGCTAATGTGTGGCCCAGGCAGCGAACCGGTTCCGTGGGCTCTTTAAAAATCCTCTAAGTACTTCTCACACTTACTGAGGAACATGGAACAACGGACCACAGAGCCCTTGAATGTACCACCTTAAATCAGTCTTAGACCCTTGCTCTCCAGCATTTATTCACTTTCTTTTTAGTTCCCTTTTTCTTAAGGTAGGGGTGCTGAAAGAAGCAAAGAGAAGAGGAAGACGCTAATTCTGGTGTTCCAAGTTTTCCCGTTTAGTCTCTCATCCACCTAACAGTACGAGCTGATAAAGAACTAGGGCCCGTGAGCCAGTGCGGGATGAAAACGTGTTAAGTTCCTTAGCCCTGTCATTTGTACCTCTTTCACTCAGGGCTGGATCTTACCTGTCTGAAACCACGTTGCTGCAGGAACGGATGATGACGATACCTGCGCCGGTGGCCAGCACCGCCTGCACTGAAGAAACCACCCTAACGTGGGGCAGAGAAGGGAAATGAGAGAGCGCGTTCCATTCAGTGCTGTGGACAGCACAAAGCCAAATTTGCGACCTGACTTTCCCCAGCAGGCAGAGAAGATGGTAGATGTGGGCTGCAGGCTGCGAGAGATGCGCACACCCTCTCCTGCCCTCCCCTCCCGCACCCGCGTTTCCAACCCCCTGCCTCCGAGCGCAGGGGCTCCAGGGGGCTCCAGGAAGCTCCAGCGAGCGCGATGCGCAGCGGCGGGGACGCGAGCGCGGCCGCCCCCTCGCTTCCTGTCGCCCCCCTCTTCCGCCCTCCGCCCCGCTCAGGGGCGGGCGGTGCCCAGGCGCTGGGCAGGCCGCCCAGCCGCGCCTGGTACCTGGTGCCGACCATCACGCAGTCGTTGTAGCTCCATGCCGGCCGCCAGCGGCGCAGCGCCCAGGTGCTGAGCGCGAAGAGCCCCGGGAAGAAGAGCGAGCCCCAGGCCAGCGTCAGCAGCATGGGTGCTCGGGTCCGGCCGCCTCGACGGGCGCCGCTCGGCTTGGCTGGGCTCGGCTCCGCGCGGCGCGGCTGCAGGCGCCGCAGCCCGTCCCTATTTCTAGCCTCCGCCCTCCGCCCCCGCCCCGGCCCGGGCCCCGCCGGCCGGCCCGGCCCCTGCCGGGTGCTGCCCCTAACCCTGCGCCGCTCCCGCGTGACCTGGCGCGGCGGCCACGATAGGCGCGGGCCGGCCGGGGGGCGGGGTCTCGGCACCTCCCCTGGGCCAGGCGGGTTTGTGGTCGTCCCGGGTGGGCGGCGCGAGCAGCTGCCCGGCGGGGTCCGGAGCGCGGGAGCCGGTTCCGAGTCCGCAGACGCCGCGCCCCGCATAAGGCGCACGAGAGTGGCGGCGGGGCCCGGGCGTCGTGGGAAGGGCCGAGGCTCGGGGCTTCTGTTCCGTCACCGCGGACGCCTCCCTCTCCCCAGCCCCGGAGTGAGGAGCGGGTGGGGCGCGGGCAGAGAGAGCCAGGTAGGAGCTCGCGCTCGGGCCGGGCACTGCCCGGTGCCCACGGGGCAGCGGACATCTCCCTGCGGGCCGAGCAAGAGCGAGCGGGTGAGTTCGTGGTCGCTGGCCCGCCTGTCCCAAGCGCTCTTGCTCCGAATGTGGGCCATAATTAAATGGCCTTTCTGCATCGCCGAAGAGGAAATCCCTTGGCCCGCAATGTGATCCCGACTGCCTCTTGGCTTTGGGTCTTGATAACTTTTGTTGTTGACGACGTGCCCGTATTTATACAGTCTATCTCATTTTCCCTTAGTAGCAATCCAGTGCCATTGTTTCATTATTAATGGTTTCTATTCGTCACCGTGTGTGTGTGTGTGTGTGTGTGTGTGTGTGTGTGTGTGTGTGTGTGTGGCTACAACAATGGAAAGGCCCTATGGGTGTCTTCACATCACCAGTATGCAAAATGCTGACCAAAGGTCCCAATCAAGGGCTTTGTCTGGAACACCCCCCTCAGCCTCTCGGAGCCACTATTTCCTCAAGTGTGGAATGTGGGTGCTGAGTTACAAACTTCGAGCCTCTTCCAGCTCTAAATTCTTACGATTCTATGGCCTCTATAAAACAGCAGATGGCTTCTGCTAGATGCCAATAAATTACTTTAACATGGCAATTACTGTTATGGAAATATATAGAATGAACAGAGCTTTTGTTTGTTTCAACTTGTATTTAATTATTGAGTCTGAGAATGTTTATTAGGTTTAACAGATAATTTTTCATTATTGTTAATTAGGCTGTGATCTTTTTGGATGAAGATAGCCTCTAACGTCTTCATACATGTTGCTAAGATGAGCGATTCAACCATCATTAAGGTAGCAGAAAGCCGAAAGAAAGTGACATTTCATCAACTTAGCGCAGCGTCTTTAACTCCTAGATTCACGCTTTGGTGCCAAGGTATCTGGCACACAGGAGCCTTTCCGTATTTTTACATTTGCATGCAAACAGAGAACAGTTATCTGTCAACTTTCCATTCTACTCAGAAAAAAACAAATCTCTGCATTCCACTTTCTAGTCCCTACCAGATGTCCTCGCTCACCTCCAGCCCCAGTTTTTCCAGAGAGTGACAAGTAATTACAAGTCCTTGCTGCCTTCCCTCAGGAAATAGTTGTATGCACCAAATACGCAACCACTTCTGAGTGGTGGGCATAGATCTGTCTTCTGTACGAGAAGCTGTCTGTACAGCCCTTCAGGTATCTTTATGGCCTGAAAACAACAGCTGTTTCATATATAGCAATAGCAAAATCAGTGTCTAACATCACACTCAAGAAGTCAGCAGAGTGTTTCGACTGAATCATCACAAAGCCAACAAGCATAAACTTGAACCCTGCCTTTTCAAGTAACCCCTGTGAGCAAGTGACAAAGCCAAGTCAAAAGCATGGGGTGGGGGTGGGGATCAAGCCTAACACACACACACACACACACACACACACTCACACACACACACACTGTCCTTCAGAAGGTTGTTTTTTTTTTCCAATTCCCCTACCCACCTTATAGCCCCCCCACTCTCTATATGCATAAGCTTTGTTTTCATTTTTTTATTACCATCACAGTTTTTTCTTTCCCCTCATTACTTATCCCTACCCCATTTCCTTTTGAATAGTATCTATTGTATAATACCTAACATACATTTTTAGAACTCATTTACATTTTCAGTTTCTCATATCAGAGAAAAAATATGGTATTCACACATCTGTGACCTATTTATTTGACATACAAGTATGTCCTGAAGGTATATCCATTTGAGTATGAATGACTTGAACTTGTCATTCTTTATGGCAGAGTAATACTCCATTTTATAGAAAAACTATATCTTCTTTATCCAGTCTCCAGTTGCTGGACATTTGGGTTGTTTCCAAGATTTAGCTGTCACAAAGTGACCTGCTATAAACATGGGTGCACATGTTTTGTTGTTTGTTTTGAGACAAGGTCTTGCTGTGTAGTTTGGTCTGGCCTTGCAGCTCTGGCTGGTCTCAAACTCTTGGCCACCCTGCTATGCCATTCCCCTGAGTGCTGCTCAGGATTACAGGCATGTGCTACCATGTTCATTTTCAAGAAGGAATTCATAAGTGCCCAGTTTGAGAGGCCTGTGGAGGAGTCTTCTGCCGCTGAGTCTCCAGACCCTACTTTTCGGTTCCCTCTCTCATTACTTTAGGCCCCATTCCAGACACCCCTGGGGATACAGGAACTCTCTCCATGACCATTCTCTGTTTTCCTCATCCTTAAATGAAAATGCCATTATTTACTTGCTGAGTATTTGAGAGTTCTCCAGTGAATACCATTAGATATGTGACGTGTAAGCTTGTATTCTTGATCAAAGACATGCTCTCTCCCAGGAAAATGCTTCTACAAGAAAAACAATTGAGATTTCATACAGATATTTTCATATTAAGTTCCAGAATGGAAAGAACTTGGAGGTCTCTATCCATCCATCTACCTCAGAAACCCCAACAGAGAAGATGAAATGAAATGAAAGTAATTTTGAGGGCCAGGGATTTAGATGAGTGGTTCTGGCACCTGTCTTAAAAGTGTGAGGGCCCTGGGTTCAGTCCCCAGTAACCACATACAACAGCGCAGGACATGGAGACTCACCCCCACCAGCAATCAGAACCACATACCACAGTGCGGGTGTGGTGGCTCGCACCTGTAATCCCAGTCCTCGGGAGGCGGAGGCAGGAGGATTGCTGTGATGTGAGTTGGAGGCTGAGCTCAGGGCCAGCCTGAGCTACAAAGCGAGACCCTGTCTCAAAAAAAAAAGTTATTTTTGCTTAAGGCCACATTTCATTTCTTCACAAGGAACAGTTGAAACAGAGGTAGAAGAGGAAAGGGGACAAAAGAGAAATGAAGTGACAGGATGAAAAACAGAGAAAGACACAGTACAAGAGGAACATCCATCAAAAAGAGACCAAGCTAGGTTTAGTTACAGGTAATGAAAGGGCGAAGATCCACCTCCAGTCATGGGAAAGTAGGTACAGAGGTGCAGGTCCTGCAGGTGCCATTCACAACAGCTGAAACAGGATAAGGATGGAACACACTGGGAGAGATGGAATGAGGCATTCCAAGAGAAAGCAATAGCCTTGCACGGAACAGTGTGCCCTTAAGGCTCGCTTGAAGAAGAGCCTTACTGCATTTAAATATATGTAGCACAGCCGAGCACAGTGGTATATGCTTATAATCCCAGCTACTGAGGAGGCTGAGGCAGGAGGTTCACCAATTCAGCCAGGCATGCTGGCACATGCCTGTAATCCTAACATTTGGAAGACTAGAAGGATCATTGTGAGTTTAAGGCCAGCCTGAGCTACATAATGAGGCCCAGTCTTAAAAACACAAAACAAATAAAATGTAAACCTTAAATTTGAGGCCAGCCCCAACAACTTAGTGGGACATCACAAGAGCCTTGTACTGCATTTAAAAAGAGGGGGTGGGGTTAAGGTGGTGCACTCAAGAGGCTAAGGCAAAAGGATCACCTCAAATTCAATGCCAGCATTGGCTATATATTGAAGGCCAGCCTGAACCACACAGCAAGACCCTGTCTCAAAAACACAACCAATTAAATTACATATATATGCACAGATAAAAACAAATCCTCCGCTTTACAACATGGCTGGGAAAACTATGTGAGATATTTTCTTTTTTTAGGTTTTTTGAGACAGGGTCTCACTTTGTAGTTCAGGCTGGCCCTGAGCTCAGCCTCAAACTCACATCACAGCAATCCTCCTGCCTCTGCCTCCCGAGTGCTGGGATTACAGGCATGAGCCACCACGCCCGGCACTGTGGTATGTGCTACTGGTTGCTGCTGGGCGTGAGTCTCCACTCCCAGTATTGTATGTGGTTACTGAAGATTGAACCCAGGTCCTTGTGCTTGCAAGACAGGCGCCAGAACCACTGAGCCAAATCCCCGGACCCAATGTGAGGTATTTTCAAAAATACTTACTAAACTGTGGACTGGACATAAGTGATCAACTTTTCTTTGTCTTGGGATCCTGGCAGCACAGCTTCCTGCTGTTAAACTTCTTAATAGCATCTGTTGGATTGAAGATACCCTGGACAAAAGTCAACCTTGAGGGCTGGAGATATGGCTCAGTGGCACCACACCTGCCTGGGAGGGTCCTGAGTTTGATCCCTGGTACCACAAGAAAAGGGAAAAAGAAAAAACAAAACAAAGCTGTAAGCTTGAGAACACAGTCACACCCCAAGCTCATGGTTTCTTCCAACAGTGACCGCAGCGGCGCACCACTGGGAAGTCTTTGCTCTTGTACACAATGATAATGATCCATGTCAATAAAAACCATAATTTACACAAAGAACCAACTATACAGGACTTGCCTTTGTGTGGCCTTAGGTTTTTCAAAGTGCTTTCCTGTACACATTTGTGAATACAGGCAGAAGTTGGCTTGTTTGCGGAGTCACGCTTACCTAAAAGCAAGCATTTCTAAACTCCAGTTTAAAAAATATTCAAGGACTTTGAATCATTAAGATAATCACATTTGACATGAGTTAAAACAAGCAGCAGATACCTGTAAACAATTTCAGCTGCCTTCCTAAATTTTTTTTTTTTTTTTTTTTTTTTTTTTTTTTGAGATAGGGGTCTGGCTTTGTAGTTCAGGCTGGTCCTGAGTTCACTATGTAGCCCAAGCTAGCCTCAAACTCACAGCAGTCCTCCTGTCTCTGCCTTCCAAGTACTGGGATTACAGGCATGAACCACCATGTCCAGCATTGTGCTATGTGGTACTGATTGCTGGTGGGCATGGGTTACCACCTCCGACATTGTGGTATGTGGTCACCAAGATCAAATTAGGGACCTTACACTTATAGGGCAGGTGCCGGAACCACTAGCCCTGCCTTCCTAAATTATTAGACCACTGTTTTTCAGTATGTTCATGTCTCATAAATAATTCTATAAAAGATTTATTTTACTTTCTCAAGTCATATGACCTTTTTGTTTTATTTTATTTTGTTTTCTGACCATAATAGATTAGAAAGTAAAACATGGCCACTGTGGAAAACATAATCACAAACAATGCTCCCACTGAGTTATTACTGTTACCGTTTTGTAGGATTTTTTTGCGATCGTCTTTATAGTTACTTGTTGTATACTTGAGGTGATGCCTTAAGAATGAATATTTTACCTGCAGTCATTTTCAGCATGACTTAAAATTTCACAAACTTTATTCTTTCAAAGTTCACTTTAAATGAATCAGAACTAACTTGACATTTGGATTATTACTTATTTTTCACAGGTAGCAGGATAGGTTTTCACATTTGTTTATAGGCCAACATAGACCAGGACTTCGCTCCTTGTGATCTTAAAATTGAAAATATTTATAGAGTCTCACATTAATTAGGACCAGTTTCTGTCTTTAGAGTAAGCAATATAAAAAGCAACTAAGTATCTCAGTTTTTCTTTCTACAGTCTCAGCTCTATTAGTCTGTTTAGTACAGAGCATATTCACATAGGCCCTTGGTATTTACTCAAAGAAGAGGTGAAGAAAAAGCCATTGTTTGTGATGCTGAGGGGACAGTGAGTGACCTTTACCATACACAGCCAATTTCAACTCCAAGAGTATTTCTGAAGATGATAGGTAAAATGCAAAGTGGCTGGAAATTAAAAACAATGAAGAGAACATCGATCAGTTACTTCAAAGGTATTTGGGAAAAAAATCTTCATTATAGATAGCAAAAAAGGCCTCAGCACGAGCCAAGCATATTCTTTCTTTATAATTATTTATCGGCCTATGTTTATAGGACATAATGATTAAATTCATTGTGCACAGAGCACTTCTCAATTCTTTTTCCCTTTCCCCACCACTCATTTTTTTGGCTAGCATCAGATTTATTTACTGTATTTAATAAGTCTTTATTAAGTTCATTATTACAAGCATAGATTAATAGCCAGACTAACAGGCCAAAAAACATGTGAAATAATTCTACTAAATCAAGGTACACTTTTAGATATATTAGCCTTGCTCGGTTACGGTAACTTTTTTTCCTTTTGCCTACCTTTTTATTTTGCACTCTCAAATATGAGAAACTGTGAAACTTAAATATATATGTCTGATTTACCACTTAACATGGTCTCAGGATGCACCCATCTTCCTACAAATGATTTGAGTTTATCCTTCTTTATAGCAGAACAGTACTACATTATGTATAGATATCATATTTTCTTTATGGATTTGTGTGGTGATGGACATATAAGCTGCATCCAAGATTTAGCTATTTTGAATTGTGCAGCTATAAACATGGGTGTGCATTATTAATATATGATGTCTTGAACTATTTCAGGAAGATACCTGGAAAGGGAGTATCAGAGTCAAATGGAATTTCTACTTTTGGTTTTTAAAGACTCTCCATACTGATTTCCTTAGTGGTTGTATCCGTTTACACCCCTACCCACTATGAATAAGGGTTCCTTCCCCAGCAAACCTCTCCAGCATTTGTGGCTATTTGATGAGTTGAAGACAGTCATTCTTTCTGAAGTGAGAGGAAATCTGAATGTTGTCTTAATTTGCATTTCTTGATCAGCCATCAGTATTCAACATTTTTTTCATGTATTCATTGACCATTTGTATTTCTTCATTTGAGAAATGTTCAATTTTAGATGCTCTTTTTTGATTGGGTCTTTAAATTGGGGAGGGTTATAGTGTAGAGATTAGTCTTTCGTCTGAAGACTAGGAAAATTTTTTCCCCATTCCTTAGGTTGTCATTTCACTCTGTTGGTAGTTTCCTTTGGTGCAGAAGCTATCTATGTATTTATTTATGTAGAAATAAAAACAAAACAGACACTTTTATATTGTCCTTATAGAATCTTACATCAAATATATTCAGGAAAAACTTAAACAAAAAAAATTTTTTTTGAGACAGGGTCTCACTTCTTTTGTAGTTCTGGCTGGCCCTGGGCTCAGCCTTGAACTCACAGCAATCCTCGTGCCTCTGCCTCCCAAGTGCTGGGATTACAGACACTGGCCACCACACCTAGCACAGTGGTATGTGATTCTAATTGCTGGTGAGTCTCCACGCTCGGCATTGTTGTATGTGGTTACCAAGGATCGAACCCCGGCTCTTGCGCTTGCAAGGTAGGCGCCGGAACCACTGAGCTAAATACCTAGGCCTAAAACAAAACTTTTAAGAATGAAAATTTGTGCAATTGTTTCTTCCCTCCCTCACAGAAATACTATCTCTCTGAAATGTTTAAAACAATTGCGAACGCATCATTTTTTAAATAAGCAAGTCTTTGCGTCCCCTACATTTAATCTACATTCAGCACCTGCATTAATGATGAAATGAATCACTGATGAAGGGCCACTAGAAGCCCAGAGAGAAAATACACAGAATGCACTAAGCACATCACATTTTATTTTCTTCATCCTCCTCCTCCTCTTCTTTAAAGCAAATGATAAAGACTGGTTCACCACCTCTTATAAACCCAAGCTCGACATTACACATTTTAAAAGTTGTCAAAGCTTTATTAAGCTTCTGAGATCCATGCCTAACTAGAAAATATCCTTAAATTTGTATTGAAGCAGAAATGTATTGTCATTAATGCAGTAATATCTTTCATTACAAAAAACTGAAAGAAATGAAAATAGTTTCTGTGGAGGACTCGTCCTGGCCTTGTGAGCTTCACAGCAAGTGGACACTTCTCAGCTTCTTTCAAACCCCGCAGAAAGCAGGTCCGTGCCAGTGTCAGAGCACAATCTTGTCATAAAGCTATCAGGAGTCAGGCAGGGCTGATCTTGGGTCATGTTTAATAAAAAAGCAAAGTGCATACAGAGAGTATAATTTTAAAGACAAAACAGTGGTCCTACTGTGTGGTCCCAATAATAAATTCAAAAGTGTGACCAAGAGGGTTTCCGATGAGCTGTTTATAAATACTTTAAACACAGTTATACTGAAAGTTGAGTTTCTTTGAAAAAACACTCCCTATTAATACCCGAATGGTGCTTAATTAACATTTCTGTCAAATACATGCATTGAATTACTTGCTAGCCAAGCATAGCAGCTGCTCCTTAATATTTATCATTAAGGACTTTAACTGTCCATCTTCAGCTTCTACTTTCTTTCTTTCTTTTTTTTTTTTTTTAACCATTCTTGACAGTTCTCCTTGTGGTGATTTTTCTACTCATGGATTTGAAGTCACTCGTCCCATTGCCACCAAATGACATGGATGAAAATAAAGTGAGGCCCCCATGATCCTCCAAATGAAGTAAACCCTGTATCACAAGAATGCTATATTTACCTCCAAAGCATAGGAACCCACTAAGACAGAGAAAAGGGAGCCTGAACCGTGATTTCTGCTTCCTTGGGACCCCCTTGATTCCCAAAAAGTCTTCAAATGAGTCTTTGAAGAAGTTGAGTGAAAAATGGGTCCCTTCCACGAAAATACCCACTGAAGACCTTCTCTGGGTTCTGGAATGTGAAGCCAGACTCACACAGACAAAGTACACCTCCACCCCCGCCATTTATTCCTTCTCTGCCAGATTTGTCAGATGTCCCGTTTTTTTAGCATCTGGTAACACCTCAAAGGCCTCAGGCACTTGTTTGAATTTTCACTCTGCTTCTTTCTCCTCGGGATTCTTAACTGGATGTCACTTTGGTGCCGGTTTCAAGGATGCCTTCTCACATCCCCAGGAGAGGCGTGTCTCTGCGTACTTAGAACTTCCTAGTGATCCACCATGTCTTAAGTTTGTTGGCCGTGCAAAGGAGGGAGGGGTGCAGCTGGTCCCTTCGTGGCCGGCATAGTGCCCTGTAGTGGGGGTGGGGTCCCCGTACTTGCCTTTCTCTCCTTTCTCTAACAACAAAACTGCAAAAGCTTTTTAATTTGATGTGATCCCATTTGTTGATTGTCCAGGCTTATTCTTAGCAGGCAGCTAGGTGTTACCATGTCTCTGATGGACTTCATAAACTGTTACTGGCCTAGTAGATGAGCTGTTGACCTTTGAGCCAGGCTGAAACACCTCTACTCTACAGGCAGAGAAAATTCCTGTGTTGCTCTGTAATATAATGGAGTTTCCTGGCATCATATCACAAGAGTCTGGAAGATTTTTAATATTAGTGTGAAATGACAGTTGGGAAGACTTACTATAAAGATACGGTCATCTCCCTTCTCTTATGTATTAAAGTCCATTGTTCTATTATGCAGGATCATGTGTGCTCACTCAATACTGTTGGGTTCTGTCCAATATGAGAGCACACACAGAAACTCTCAAAAGAGGTTTGGAAAGGAAGAGAAAGAACTATCACTATTTCCAAACAATATGCTACTTATCAAGAAAAAAGAAAAGAAAAAGAAAAAAAACAGTTGGGGTATAGTTTATTGGTAGAGCATTTGCCTAGGACTAAAAAAAACAGTCAACTGAAGTATTGATTAAAGTAATAAAGTGGCAGGATATAAAATCACTATACAAATATAACTGGATTTTCTATAAGTAATAAATAGAAATTTGAGAATATAATGGGAAAGATGACCACTTACAGTGTTTCAAAAATTTTATGGGATGACTAGTTTTAGATCTAACAAGTGCAACAATTACATGAAGACAGCTACAACTACTAAAATATATAAAACCCAAAGTAAATAGAGAACGTGGCCCTAGGAGACAAAATTTAATATTGCAAACATAGAAGTTTCCCAAACTGATCTATAAATGTAATGAAATCTCAGTGAAAATCATGTTTTATGAGTTGACTCAATAAACTCTTTATAAAGTTTATGGAAATCAGAGAGAATATACAAGTGGCAAATAAATATTTGAATAAAAAACTCTGGGAGAGGAAGAGACTTTAAAAATATATCAAAATATCTTGCAACTTATTATAATTAAAACAGTATAGAAATAACACATAAGCCAAGCGAGGTGGCTCACATTTATAATCCCAGCACTTGGGAAGTTGAAGTAGGAGGATTGCCAAATTCCAGGTCATCTGGGCTACATAGCAAGTTCAAGGACAATCTGAGCTACATAGGGAGATTTTTGTCTCAGCAAACAAAAACAACAAATAAAAATAACACATGATACACACTATAATTTCACTGTAACAAAATAGTCCTGACCCAGTTCTACTAACTTTTATCTGTAGCAAGTCCATGGTACTTGTTAGAAAATGAAAGATAGCCTAAGAAAACCACAGAAACGAATTGTCTTTCTATTTGGAAAACAATAAAATTAGAGTAGTGTGCTCTCACAATTCATATCTACCCAGAACCTCATCACATGACCTTATTGGTAATTAGGGACTAAGATAAGCCCATACTAGGTTAGGGTGGAACCTAAATGCCTTGAGAATGTCCTTATAAGAGCCAGAGAAATATGCACAAAGACACAAGGCAATGTGACCATGGAAACTGGAATGCTAATGCAAAGATGCCCAGGAGATCCCAAGTTCAGCACAGCAGATGCTGCTCCATGGGGGCTGTTGTTACCCTGGCCTAGATAAGCAGACTGTCGGCCACACACAGAGTGACCAACTTGACTTTGTCGATGTCCCCAGGAGGCGACGCCTGGCGTGAAGTATCCAGAGTACCGCCAGGCCTGTGGGGGCCGGAGGAACCGTGGCCGCTCTGACATGATGTTGATCCAAAGGAATATTTTGGAAGGCACTAGTACTTCCTACCATTATCAACTGGATCTTTTCTAAATTGCTGAGGATGGTCTCCACCCTCTGATCCTGCTCCCTCAACCTCCCAGATTGCTTGTTGAAATCTGTTCATTCTACTCTTTGAACATTTATGGATAATCACACATCTTTCAAACCGTCTACCATGAAGCTAAAACTGACCATCAACTGTATTATTTTATATTTCATACATTTTATAATATCACTTTCTACTATTTTAGCTCAAGTTCTATGTTATTTTTTGTCTGAGGCAAGACAGAAGAAATCAAGCCAAATTAAAGCAAAGTTTGTAAATTCAAAACCTGACTCTGCATAAGATCTATTAATAGTTTGGATGATTTGGCCTCCGTATTGAACCCTGGATGTGATGATACACCAGATAAAGTTTTTGTTGTTGTTTTTTGTTGCTTTTTATGGGTTTTTTTGGCTGTACCAGCGATCGAACTCAGGACTTTGTGCTTGCCAAGAGGGCTAGATAAAGTTTTTAATGTATGCAAAATTCAAATTTAAAGACAAAAGACTCTTAGGAACACATGAAATTTTAAAGGAGAAATTTTAAAGAGAAAAGGATGAAGTACCAATGAAATGGAAAAAATTTTTAAAAGGTTATTCTTGGACACTAAAATTGGTTCTCTTCTGCAGATGTCTTCATTCAAACCTCTAATTTTGAAAATGTCTTACAGATGTTGGGTCAGAAATGAAAGATCAACATTGCCATCTCCTGTGAGCCAATGGCCAAGTGGATGATCACAACAGGCATGTTTTATGTATAATTTTCAGCTTGTTACATTATATGCCTGGGATTACAGGTGCGCGCTGCCATGCCCTACTGATGTGTAGTTTTGTTTTAACACACACAGATCTACTGGCCCTTTTCTATATGACATCAGGATTGTGTACCTTATTTTGAAAGTCTTGTGTAACCTATGAATTACAAAAATATTTTCAATATTTTCTTTCAATATATTTGTGGTATAGTATTTAACCTTTAGTACATCCAAAATTTAATTTTTATGTTTATTGTGTGTTAGAGCATTATATTAGTTTTCTACAACTGTCATGACAAACTGTCACAAGTTGGATAATTTATAACAACAGAAATTTTTTCAAGGTTTTGGAAATAAGTCTAAAATCGATGCTGGAGGGTTGGTCTCTGATGAGAAGCTCTAAGAAGAGACCCTCTCAGCCCTTTCCCTTGTTTTCTGATAGCTACCAGCAATCCTTGCCTGCCTCTCCACCTCCACCCCCCACCCCCGTCTCTCTCTCTCTCATTTTTATTATTATTATTATTATTATTTTTGCTACATACTAATACAGGCTAGCCTTCTGTGTCAGCCATTGTTATGAATTAAACAAAAACGAACTTGGTGCCAGGGATTTAGCTTAGTGGTTCCAGCTCCTGTCTTGCAAGTCTAAGGGCCTGGGTTCCAACCCCCGGTAACCAGTAACCACATACAATGCTGGGCGTGGAGACTCACGCCCAGCAGCAACCAGTACCACATACCACAGTGCCGGGCGTGGTGGCTCACGCCTGTAATCCCAGCACTCGGGAGGCAGAGGCAGGAGGATTGCTGTGATGTGAGTTGGAGGCTGAGCTCAGGGCCAGCCTGAACTGCAAAGCGAGACCCTGTCTCAAACAAAACAAAACAAAACAAAACAAAACAAAACAAAACAGAGGTGACCGATATGATCACGGGTAAAGAACTCTCATACACAGGGCTGAAGGATAGAGTGTCGTTGGCCCCACCCCTGTGGCACACCATCAGTAGTGATGGGAAGCTGCTAATCTGGTCAGGGTGCCCCACGGGTATCCAGGGCACATATCCAGGGCTCTGTGCAGCGGCTGACCTCGCACAATAGCATCGATACCGAGATAACTGGGACGGCCAGAAGGACCCAAAACTGGGAGAGGAAGATGTGCGCGTGGAAACTGGGTCCAGGCCTATGTTCGAGAATGAGATGCTCATCTTGTCTTTCTCATGGATACGGCGCAGGGTACTTTTTACCGCAGACTTTGGCGATCCGTCTTCAAACTTCCAAAGAAGCAAAGGGGGCTCCATCCATGTCAAAACCCACAGTGAGGGTAGCTGTTCTGGGAATCACGGGTTTACAAAAATGTCATGAATAAAGTCAATGAAATGAGTACTTTCCAGCGGAATTTGTTTATTCGTAGCGCCACAGTGTGTGAGTGCTTTGTTTTCCTGACACTGTGAAGCCCGCAGGGGAAACGTTCAGCTTCTACTGTGCGGCGGGTGCTCTGTCTGCTCCCCGCGACAACGCCGGGGTACAGGAAACAGGTCTAAGGTTCACGAGTCCTCGGGGCAGAACCGTCTCAAACCTGTAGGGCTACCATGCTGGGAGAGTTAGAACACCATTACTCTGCTGTGGAATCAAACTGAAGTACTGGGAGGATAAACACTGACAAAACGCACGCCCAGAGTGAAATTCTTAGTAGTGGCCAAAACGTGACAATGAGATACCACAAATAAAAGAAGCAAAAATGAAAGCTGACTTTTTGCAAGATGAGAGCAGGCAGAGGTGACTCTGTACTGGAGATACTGGGGAGTTTGACCCTGATGTTTATTTGAAGGTTATTGAACGGAAGAAGGATTTTGTAAAACTGCAGCAGGAGAGTGTTTCTCTTGGGAAAGTAGAGGCAGCTCTACAGAATCTCCGGCTGATAGATAACATTAGTACCGACAGACGCAGTTAGCACGCTTATGTCCCTGGACTTGCTGTGCCCAATCAAAAGGAAGGAACAGAACTAGCTCGAAAGAAAGGATTTTAGGGCCGGGGATTTAGTTCAGTGGTTCCAGCGCCTGTCTTACAAGTGCAGGGACCCCCGGTAACCACACAATACTGGGCGTGGAGACCCACACCCAGCAGCAACCAGTACCACATACCACAGTGCCGGGCGTGGTGGCTCACGCCTGTAATCCCAGCACCTGAGAGGCAGAGGCAGGAGGATTGTGATGTGAGTTTGAGGCTGAGCTCAGGGCCAGCCTGAACTACAAAGCGAGACCCTGTCTTGAAAAACCTAAAAAAAAAAAAAAAAAAGGAAAGATTTTAAAGGGCTGAAGATTTAGCTTAGTGGCACCACACTTGACCTGCAGTGTTGTGAGTTGGATCGTCCCACCCCCAAGAAAAGGAAAAAAAAAAAGACTTCAAGGGACCCAGGAGGAAGTGTGTAGCAGTACTGAAATGGAGAATGAAGCCCTAAAAATGCTTTCTGAAGTTGCTATTTCAGCAAGTCTGGAAAAGTTTGAAAGTCCAGTAAAAATTCGTTTGAAACCTGAACTGTGGACCTTAGTACTGCTCTGGTGACTGATTCCTTCAAGTTGAAACACAAAGAGCTTAAAACACATGACCAGGCAGACACTGAGTGAATGTAAGGAAGCAAATAGTTATTCCCTTTTGGCATCAGTTTGCTACAGTGAGCTCAGATCAAATAGGAAAAATACTTGTAATGCATGTCTGGCCTGGGTTACATAGTGAGCTCAGGACTAGCCTGAACTACAAAGTGAGACCCTATCTCAAAAAAAAAAAAAAAAAAAAAAAAAAAAAAAGAGGGAGGAGGGAGAAAGAGAGACTGGATCAGGTAATGGTGGCAAACTTGGCACGTGTGGCACACTTTGTATCATTGGAATCTCTAAAAGGTTCACCATCACTCAACTAGATCAATGTGCAGAGATGGCACTCCAGAACACAGCAAGGGAAAAGAAGAAATCATGGAACCATAAGTACAGTAAGGTATAATTTATGCTATAGAATAAGTATAAATGTTATTGGTACATATACTTCTAAAGAATCATGCAAAGAAAAGTTTAGTGGGATAAACACTAATTCGCTAACAGTATTGCCTCTAGAGAGAGGAAGTATGTTGTGTGTGTTGGTTTTGTATAGATAGTGAGGGTAATAAATAAAGAGCAATTTTTACATTTTTCCATACACTTCCATGTTGTGTGAGTTTTTCTGATGTAATGATTCACTGCTTGTTACATAAGTAGAACAACAACAACAAAAAAGCACCTGGAAAATAATTACAGTAATTGTTAAATTTGTGAAACAGTGGAATGTTGTTTACTTAATATAATGTGCATGTGAATATTTTGAAATAGAATGAGATTTCAGTGCTGAGGACCCAACCCAGGGCTTTGTACATAGGAGGCAAGCTCTCCACCAACTGAGCTACACCCTTAACCCGCAGTTAGAAATTTGATAATGAACCAAAAATAATCTAAAAAAATACCTGAGAGGGCCAGGGAGTTAGCTCAGTGGTTCCGGCGCCTGTCTCGCAAGCGCAAGGACCCGGGTTCGATTCCCCGGTAACCACATAACAATACTGGGTGTGGAGACTCATGCCCAGCAGCAACCAGTACCACATACCACAGTGCCGAGCGTGGTGGTTCACGCCTGTAATCCCAGCACTTGGGAGGCAGAGGCAGGAGGATTGCTGTGATGTGAGTTTGAGGCTGAGCTCAGGGTCAGCCTGAACCACAAAGCGAGACCCTGTCTCAAAAAAAAAAAAAAAAAAAATACCTGAGAGATAAACTTTTTAAAAAACACAGTAAAAGGCCAGGGATGCTACTCAAATAGTACCACACCTACCTTGGAAGCACAAGGGCCCGAGTTTGATCCCTTGTACTGCAAAAACAAAACAAAACAACAAAACAACCAAAACCAAAAACACAGTAAAGCTGGGCACAGTGGCACACACCTGTAATCCCAGGTGCTCAGGAGGTAAGGATGGAAGGATCTGAGTTTGAAGACAGCCTGAGACTCTACCGCAAAATAAAATAAAAAGGACTAAAGCTGTACCTTGACACTACCTGGGTGCAACTACCAGTAGAGAAACACACATGCGTGTGCACATACACACACACACACACACACACACACACACACACACACACCATGCTTTTGGTATCATTTTTAAAAGTGTCAATGTATCACACAAATTCTGTTTCAAAGCAGCTCTAAGCCTGTGCAGTAGACACCATGAGCAAAGCTCACTCCCTACCACCGAAAAACTTTATGGACAAGGAAGTATCACTAAAATTAAATGGTGGCAGACATGATCAAGGAATGTGTGGGGATCCAATCCCTTTATGAGTCTTGTGACAAATATGTGGAGGAAGATGGTAACTAGTGGGCAACAGAACAATGCTGCACTAGCAGTAGGAGGAAGAACTAGTAGCCTGTTAGAAGACTTGGAAGGAATATAAATAATGGCTATTCAGAAGAGCTATCCATGTCCCTTCTCCAAAAGGCCGGTATTACTGTGATGTCAACATTGGGTCATGTATATTTTCATACTGAATTTTTTGTTAAACATTTGAAATAGTTAAAAAAAAAAAGTGTCAAAACATCATGCAAGCTCTTGGGAAACAATGATGTTGAGTTTTGCAAGTAATACAGAAAAAGGACCTAACTTGGAGAAGTTGGAGTCTAAGAGCCAAAGCACTGAGTGGAATACAACAGACCTTGTTGTCAGCCTCCCCTCCGTACTGTCCTGTCTACATCAAAGACTAGGGCAGAAGCTAAGAAATAACATATATGGAAACATCTTGCAGGGACAAAGCACTATACAAACTACTGCTTCAGTCCCAAAAACCATTCACTGATATCGTGGATTACTTCACCTGCCCACGAAATGCTAAACTCTAGATGCGACACATAAATGTACTTAGACAAGGACAGTCAGGAGCAAAGAACAGAGAAACTGAAAATAAGCAAAGCGAGTATGTTCATGAGCAGTTGAAAATGTGTGACTGATTGACTGTGAGCAGAAAAGTCCAAGTGTTTGGATAGAGAATATGCAAGCTAACAACGACTGTGTGTAGTCTCTTACAGCAGTTACTGAGTAGGGGCTGGCTTGATGTGGAGGACCATACTAGGACTGTGAACAATATTATAGTATACTTAGGAAATAGAGACTTTTAATTCATTTTCTGAAGTAGCCCTAAAAAAGTTTAGCTAGGCAAAATACTTCTGGCTTGTAGAAAGACAGTATCATAGCCAGGGATTGAGCTCAAGTGGTACTGCGCTGACCTGGAAGCATATAGGGCCTAAGTTTAATCCCTGGTACCACCAAAAAGAATAAGAAAAATGGAAAGAGTATAATTTACCTGTCAGTGAGTACAAAATTAGAGGCTGAAGACCATGCCTCATATCAGAGTAAGTCTGTAAAACAAGAGTTGTCACAAAATTTTTGTTTAGGGCTGGGGATATAGCTCAGTGGTTCTGGCACCTGTCTTGCAAGCGCAAGGGCCCAGGGTTCTATTCCCGGTAACCACATAACAATACTGGGCGTGGAGACTCACCCCAGCAGCAACCGGTACCACATACCACAGTGCCGGGCGTGGTGGCTCACGCCTGTAATCCCAGCACTCGGGAGGCAGAGGCAGGAGGATTGCTGTGATGTGAGGTGGAGGCTGAGCTCAGGGCCAGCCTGAACCACAAAGCAAAACCCTGTCTCAAAAAACCTTAAAAAAATTTTTTTTTTTTTGTTTAGCTTTACATGTAAGCTAAAAAACACTGAGAAATAATAAAATAAGCAGCTCCATTAAAATTACATGCAAAGTGCTTGAAATGTATATTTTCTGGAAGAAAAGGTCCTTATCATTCTTTAGCTCCTCCAAAGATTCCATCCTCGGAAAAGATTAAGGACTACTGGTTTAGATCAGATGACGTATAGAAGCTATAAATCCATCTCAGGGAATGCACCAGAATCCAGCAGGCGGAAGTGGAGCAAAAGAACCAGGAAAAAAGAGCCGGAAGTGGTTGTAGCACTGTAAATACTTAAGGGTTTTAGGTACAAGAAATTAATAGAGCTATACGGAGTCAAGTGTAATGACACACACATTAGTAATCTCAATTACTCAGAAGCCTAAGGCAGGGGGATTGCAGGTTTGAAGCCAGCCTGGGCAGCTCAGTGAGACTTTGTGTCTGATTAAATGAAATCAAATGAAAGAAAGGGAGAGAGAGGGGGCAGGGGAGAGGGAGGGAGAGAGAGAGAGAGAGAGAGAGAAGGAGAGGGAGAGAGAGAGAGAGGGAGAGAGGGAGAGAGAAACGTAAGTAATAGCACGCACAAGGCTCTGGGTTCCACCTCCAGTACAAAAGAAAAGGAAGAAGCCTGGAGCTATACTGTAGAGATCATACTAGTTAATGTAAACTTTATCAAGTCAGAGGTGGGTTTTTTGTTTTGTTTTGTCTTTTCCGGCTACTATGAGATTGCACTCAGGCAGCAGTAACTTACATTCCCAGCCCTATTTAGTGAGCCCTTTGAGACAGGATCTTACGAAATTTCTCAGGCTGACCTTGAACTTGTACTCCTGCTTCAGCTGCCTGAGTACCTGGGGCTGCTGGCATGCACCAACACACCTGGCAAACAAGTGTTTTATATTTATTGTCATATATAAGTCTTGTACAAAAGGGTTTGTCATTAATTATGACTTGGTTGAGTAAGCGAAAGGTTTATTGAATATTCAGCCAGTGTAGCCAATGGGAAGGATTTTCATTTAAAAGGAGCTGGTAGCTAGCATATATGCATGACAGAGAGCCCCAGCTCCATCCGTGGGAACACAGGAGCTACTGAAGCTAGCTGGAGATTATAATCTGCCTAGCAAGACTGGGCATGCACAGAGAACCAGAGTACCAATTGCAACAAAACTCGTACCTGGGATGCAGCTGGAATCTTCTGATTCATTTAAGACAAATACTAGTGTCTGGAATATTCAAAAAATTCAGGAATGAGAGAAGGCAAAAGAACCAGTCACCATGAAAAGTATGCACTAAAAACAGCTCCTTAAGAAGGCGCTAAAAGAACGTGATGCGCAAGATTTCACATGGACATTAACCTAGAGGGCTGGAGGTGTAGCTCAATGGCAAAGCACTTCGCTAGCGTGCTGCAGGAGTGTGTGGAGTTCAATTCTGTGCACACACACACAGTGTATTATTCCACTCCAGGATGATCTGGATGATTTGGAAGCTTTTGCCATCCCTTGTGACAATAGGATCTAAATGTGATTGTGCATTGTGCGTGGCAGGCAAGTGTTCTGTTGTGGAGCTACACACTCAGCCTGGGAGGGAAGCTGAAATAGAATAAAGACCCTGTTTTAGCTTGACCTGCTGGAATACACCTTGCACTCTGAAAGGCGAAGGCAAGAAGATTACAAGTTCAAATCCCCCTTGGCAATTTAGTGAGATCCTGTGTCAAAAAGAGAGGAAGGAGGAGGAGGAGATGGAGGAGGAGGAAGAGGAAGAGGAAGAAGAAGGCATGAGGAGGAGAAGAAGAGGAAGAAGAAGAAAGAGGAAGAGGAGGAGAAGAAAAAGAGGGAGAAGAAGGAAGAAGGAGGAGGAGGAGAAGAAGAAGAAGGAAGGAAGGAAAGAGGAGACAATAAAAAGAAGAAGAGGAAGAAGAAGAAGAAGAAGAAGAAGAAGAAGAAGGAGAAGAAGGAGAAGAAATATGTAGCTTAGTGCAAGGCTTTGGGTTCAATCCTCAGTGCAGCAATAAATAAATATACTAAACTGACAGAGATATATGCAATTTAGTGCTATCACTGGATTTCATCAACAAAGGCTATTTTAAAATTAGTACATTTTACATTCTTAGCACAATTTTTGTGTTTTTTTGGTGTTTTGTTTTTGTTTTTGTTTTTTGAGACAGGGTCTCACTTCGTGGTTCAGGCTGGCCCTGAGCTCAGCCTCCAACTCACATCACAGCAATCCTCCTGCGTCTGCCTCCCGAGTGCTGGGATTACAGGCGGAGCCACCACGCCCGGCACTGTGGTATGTGGTTCTGGTTGCTGCTGGGGTGAGTCTCCACGCTCAGTATTGTTATGTGGTTTCCGGGGATCGAACCCAGGTCCTTGTGCTTGCAAGACAGGCACCAGAACCACTGAGCTAAATCCCCGGCCCTCTTAGCACCATTTTTGACACAGTGAGAAATGTTATGAGAATTCCTCACTTGGGGCTTTCTGTTTTCTTTCCATCTCCTTCTGATGTCTCCTCCCAGATGTGCCACACATCTCTCTCATGAACTGCTTCACCCTTCTACCATTGCTTATTAACTGCTATGTTCTTCGACTTTTTGTTTTGGCTTGTTTTAAAGTATTAGACTACAGTATTAGAAGCTGAAGGTATGCCTCAAGTGGTGAGATTTCCAGGCAGAAAATGTTTTCTATCATACTTTGTCATCAGCTATACTCTATTCCATAGTACAACAGAAAATTATTTTTAAACAATAAGATGTAGGTCAACTATAAGAATATGGCATATTCTTTATTCCCATATGGAAACTTCTCATCCATAAACTTCCACATTTAATTTCTCTTACGAGGTTTTACTTATAATCTGCTTTTCTAGGTTTATTCCTAGAAAATATTTCTCTTTTTCACTTATAAACAACCAGTCTAGCCTGTTATTACTTGTCCTAATGCAAGTTTTGATTGTTTGTTTTCTGAGATAGGGTCTCTGCATAGTTCAGGTTGGCCTTCAACTCACTGTGTACCCTAGGTAGCCTCAAACTTGCAGAGGTTCTCCTGCCTCAGCCTCCCTAGTGCTGGCATTATTGTATAGGCATGTGCCACCATTCATAGCACAATACACTTTATTTTCCACCTAGGGTCCAGTTCTACCTCTTCTTTAACTTCCTCTGTTTTCTGCACTGTATAACTCTGTTAAGCTCATATTTATTATTATTAGTATTTCTGCAAAGAAAGAGAATGGATATAATGGAGTTGGGACTTTCAGAGGATGAAAAGTTTGGGCCATAGGATGAACGCAACCTAGAGTTGACAATGACTACATACAGCACAAGTGGTGGAAGCAAGACAGCACCCGCGGGGCCTGGGTGCAGTCACTCTGGTTTCAGATTCTCTACAATAATGCAGGCAGCTCAGAAGTGGAGACACAGAAATGGGGAAAGGAAGGCGGAGGATAGGCATGATGAACGTGGCGCACCTCTCCCTAACAACCCTCCAGAGGCTTTCCATCCCTTAACACACTCTTCGATCCCTCTACTCTCTGGCGCTGCCCATTTTTCTGGCCCCCTCTTATACCATTCTCTCCTTGGCTTTCATCACCCTGACCAATTTCTTTCATCTTCATGGCTTTTGTATACACTGTTCCTCTGGTTTGTCATCCCCTGATCCTTCTCCTTACTCTTTGCTTCTGCTCAAAAATCACTTGCTCACATAAGCCTTCCCTCATTCCAAATCCAACAGTCTATCAACAGAGTTTCCGAATATGTACATTTACTTGTCTTCTGCAATCAATGCTTATTTGTATGAATGCTCTTTTCTTACATGGAAATAGGTTTCTGGAGGCAGATAGTTGGTCTATTTTGTTCATCCCCAGTATTTAGCCTAATGCCTCTTACCAAATGAACAAATATCCAACAAATTCATTTATTTTTATTGTTATTATTTTGGTTTCTATTGTTCAAGATTGCCCTGAACTTATTATATTGACCAGGATAGCCTTGAACTCATGATCCTGTTGCCTCAGCTTCCTAAATGCTGAGATTCTAGGTGTGCCCTATCACACCCAACAAATAAATTTATTGAATGAGTGAACAAATGACAAATTTAGCTATGGGACCTTGGCAAGTTTCTGTTTGTTGGTTTGTTTTACCTAGATTTATTTCCTCCCCTGTTAAATCAAGATAATGGTAACTAGCAACATCAGAATTGCTGTGGATATTAAAGGGACAATGTAATATGCTTAGCATGATGTTTGGCATATAGTAAGGGTTAGGAAATGCTAATTGCTATCATCATCATTAAAAATAAGGTCTGTGCACAGTCAAAACTCATACACTGCTTGTAGGAATGTGAAAATAATAGTCAATTTGGAAAGAAGTTTGTCATTTTCTTATAAACACAGACACACCATACAGTTTAGAATCACACTTCTAAATATATTCCCAAGTAAAATGGAAATTTACATTTACACAGAAATCTACAATGAATGTTTGTAGTAGCTTTATTCATAACTACTCCAAACTGGAAAGAATCCAACAAATTGTGGATATCCATACAGTGGAATACCACTCAGCGAGAAGAAGAAATAAACTATTATACACCATGACATGTGTGAACACCAAAGTCATTATGCTGTCAAAAGATGACATATTGTATGATTACATTTATAATTTATATAATATTCTGGAAAAGTCATACTGTAGGGATAAAAGTCAGGTCACCTCAGATGACAGGATGGGGGATGAGGGAAATTGTGTGTGTGGGGAGATAAATATGTTCTATTACTGGGCTGTGGTTACATGATTATATATATTTATGAAGTTCATAGCCATGTAAACTAAATAATGACTTACTGTATATAAATTATATCTTAAGTTTTAAAGAATAATTAAGACAGGTGATATAATTGCCTTTTCTTTTTAAAAATTACATTTATATTTTCTGATTATAAAAGTACTACAGGTTAAAAAATACTACAGGGTCATTATAAATATTTGGAAAAATGGAGAAAAAGAATATTTCTTTGCTATCATTTTATAGCCAACCAACTGGAGTTGTGAGGTATATTTTTGCTTTCTGAAATGTACACTCTGCTTTCTGAAATAAATTGTACACCTTTTCCCACGTCAGTAAATAATCTTCAAAACGATGATTTTGTAAGTCAATATTCCATTATAGAGCTGATTCATATTTTAAGTAGCTGTTTGTGGTTAGAAATTATATTGTTTATACCGTTACTACTTGTCAAGTGAAAAATAAATAAAATAATTATGTTGCTTTTAAAAACTATCTATCTATCTATCTATCTATCTATTTATCTATCTATCATCTATCTATCCATTTTGTACTTGGAATTGAACTCAGGGCTTTGCACTTACCAGGAAGGTGCTGTACCGCTGAGCTACATCCCTGGCCCCTAATATAAATAATTTTGATAGAATTAAAAAAAAATTAAGACCTCAGTGAGGCCAAGGACTTTTTCACTATGCAGTTTCACAATGTTCAACTGGAAAAGCAACCCTTCCTTTGGTGGCAACTCCCTCACTGTAGGAAAAGTGGTTTCACAGGGAGATCTGGCTTCTTTCTCCTTTTGTGGTGCGTAAGAGAAAAACACCCTAATATTTCCTGTATGACTAGTTTAAATCTGCATAGCACTTTTAATATTTAATGCATACAACATCCAGTGGCAGGCTAGGCAGGGCACACGGTGTAATTTGTTCAAGATCACAGTTTAGGGACTTAAGAGATTTAAAATCTCCGCCCATTCAGAGTCTCAGAAAGTAAACATTTCTCCAGTTGGGGACTGTCTAATCTGTTTTTTTCCTCCGCAAAACGGAGCTCCAGCCATCTCAGAAATAACTGCCGAGAAACCCGCCAAGGGGTCGCTATCCTATTCCCAATTGTCCGCGGCAACATCGCCATCTACCAAGAGGAATCATTTCACCCACGATGGCAGGGGCCACTTATTGCCACAGACCAAGGGTGTCGAGGATACTGAGGGATCGCCCGTTTCCAGACCTAGGGGGTCGCCGTCAGTTGTGGCGACGCTGCTGATGCTGCTGTTCCTGGAGGCTTCCTGTCTTGGGGACAGGCTTTCCCCTGACACCTGAACCTCCGTGGGAGGCGCCTCAACATCTTAAGGACAGGCGGAGGGCCAGCAGGGACCTCACTGCTCAAAGGCTGGCGGAAGAGTCCCGGGACGGGACACGAAGCCTCCAGAGGCGGCCTTCACTATCCCAGAATGCCCTGGATCCCGGAAGTGCCCGGCTTCTCGGAAGTGCCGGGCTGGCTGACAGAGCCTGGGCTAGTCCGAGTCCTGCAACTCGAGGGTCGCGATTTCTGGGGTCTGGCTGACTGCTGGAGACCCAGGTGGGGGGATTGGGACGGGGGTGAGTTAGGGGCCGAGAGGCAGGGACATGGAGGAGGAGGAACTGGAGTTCGTGGAGGAGCTGGAAGCTGTGCTGCAGCTCACGCCCGAGGTGCAGCTAGCCATCGAGCAGGTGAGCGTTCCTCCCGCTGAGGAAAGGCGAGTGTGGAGGGCAGGGCAGCTCCAGATGGTGCGGCTTGTCAAGGCTCAGGAAGGAAGCGGTGTTAGGACCGAAAGGTGGAGCGAGGTTAAGAGCCAGAGGGAAAGGGGTGCAGGGGAAGAAGGAGGTGGATGGGTTACTGAGCCAGC
The DNA here is from genome assembly GCA_004026965.1 of Petromus typicus. Taxonomy (NCBI): domain Eukaryota; kingdom Metazoa; phylum Chordata; class Mammalia; order Rodentia; family Petromuridae; genus Petromus; species Petromus typicus. The sequence continues at coordinate 33,869 of PVIR01013291.1, forward strand.
GGGGGAGAAAGCATTCTTTCTAGGCCCTAATTTTCTTTGGAGGCTGGGGCGTCCTGGTGGGTTGGAGTGAAGAGGCTATGCTCTTGAGAGGATAAACCTAGAAGAGGAGCCCCTGGAGTGACAACGTCAGATTTTAGGCGGATTTAGGCTTTCATTCATTTATCGGGATAGTGCCGCTGACCCCGTATCTCATGCTCAGAATTAGGGGCAGAGCGATCTTAACTTCTGAAACGAATGGCAGATACAGGGACATACTGAAAAATGTCCTTTTTATCATACGTACAAGGCTGAGAATTCCTACTGTGTGGTCTACATTGGAGACTACTCCCTAAAGGCTTCTCCTCCCTGCAGAACTTCAGGGAACTATTTACTTTTCAAATTTATTAAAAATTGAAGGGCAATGATATTAGAAGTCCTGATTGTGTCTTTGTACAGGAGCTTTGCTCTGGATAAAGGTGATAATAATCTTTGCAATAAAAATCCCCCTTAAAGGAATTGTCACGGGGTTATGATTTAAGAACAGTTAAGCCTCAATGACCACTGGAAAGTTTTCCTGAGTATAACATTACTTCTACTAATAAGTAACATGTATTGGCTAGTACATAATACCAGGAGTGGCCCAGCCACTATACTAAGTGTATGTATTTTTTATTGTTCCATTTGTAACCTTTTGGATGGTTGTTTTTCTAGGAGCTTTTGGATTACTTTTACAAACCACATTTGTTACATCCTGAGGATGCCATACCCTAGGACAAAAACCTTGTGCTCAGACCACACTGCTCTACCACCTACCTCCTTTTGTCAGAAAAAGATACACATTTTAATTGTTCTTGGACCTACTGGGTTCTGATGGGAGAAACACAATGCAGTCTGTTATGATTTCACAAGAACTCAGAAGAGCATAGCTTTTGCTATTTTCAAAGAGTTGCTTGTGATGTAGGGAAGCTTATCTAGTAAGTAGACTCAAGATGAATTTAGAATTTTTCATACTTTAGCAACCTAAAATTGAGTAAAATTCTACAGATAATAACTCTGTGGATGTTTTGTTTTATTGTGCTGGAGATCAAGCCAAAGACATTGAACACACTAATTACACTGAGTTACACCTACAGTCCTGCAAACAATACTTGTAAAGAGTAGTGGTATTGAAGAATTAGGAGGGGTTGATACAATGAAATCATCACCTTTTACCCTGAGATTAAGCTCTGAGGTCATTGCATAAAATGAAAGTTAAAGTGTAAACATGGTACCTTTGAAATTCCTTAAATTGCCTATGAATTGTCTTGTATACGCATCACTTTGGTAAGTTTTCTTCTCCAGCATTTCAGCCAGTCACTTTTTTTGTGGTTATCATGAGGTGAAGTGCTGGCTTAAGAGCTTTGTTACCATATGAAAACACTAAAACCTAGGATAAAGGGAGAGGAATGTAGAAATTGATGAAACCTTGAGGGAGTAGATATTTCAATTTTTCTTTCTTTTTTTTTCTGAGACAGAGTCTCACTTCTGTAGTTCAGGCTGGCCCAGAGCTCACTATGCAGCCCAAGCAAGACTTGAACTCACAGCAGTCCTCCTGCTTCTGCCTCCTGAGTGCTGGGATTACAGGCATGAGCCACCATGCCCAGCATTGTGGTTTGTGGTACTGATTGCTGATAGGCGTGAGTCACCATGCCTGGCATTGTTGTATGTTGTTACTGGGAGTCGAATTCAGGACCTTGCATTTGTAGGGCAGACACTGGAACCACTGAACTAAATCCCCAGCCCCCGTTTTCTCTGTGTGTGTGTGTGTGGGGGGTATCTAGGATCAAACTCAAACCTTTGTGCTTCCAAGGTAGGAGTGATACTACGTGAGCTGAATTCCCAGCCTTATATTTTCTAGATTGTACTTACAATAATGCAGTTTCTCATAGCAGGCTGATTTCCTAGCATTTCCTCTATTGAGGGCATATAACTGCAGTAGTATGAAGATACATCTGTGTATGTCAGTAGTGGTAATCTATGGCATACGTCTTATTTTTCTTCTAAGATAAAAAGTATTGGTATATGAGTTGTTTTTTCTAAACTAAAACCTCAGTATTTAGGTTTAATTACAGTATTGGCACTGCAATAAAAAGTGATTTTTGGGTTGTAATTTGGGCACTTGTCTCTATAAGGTTCACTATTACTGTTATATGATATATCTCTGCCTTAAGTGTTCAATATAGAAATCCCAAACATTAAAAACAAATCTTCTATTTTACTTCTATTGTGGATGTCTTAAACTCTTCTAACAATTGTCTTTGCCCTCTCTTAAGAGACATATTGATCCTTTGATGCTATATTTCTTTGGGAGGCTTTGTCTTTGAAAGTGTCACCTCCCAGAATCATAACTATCTGATAAAATTCACTACCCAAGAAATTACTTGTCTACACTGATTGATTGATCAATTGATTGATTCTAGGGATTGAACCCAGGGCCTGGAGCTTTCACATTGAGCTACATCCCTAGTCATTTTCAATTTTTTATTTTTACAACAGGGTCTTGCTAAATTGTCCAGGCTGGCTTTGAACTTACAGTCCTTTCTTGACCACCCAGGATACTAGGGTTACAGAGATAATGTTCTCATGTTTGGCTTGACTGCTTTTTCTTTTTTTTTTTTCTGGAGGTACTGAGGATTGAATTCACAGTCATTCTACAACTGAGCTACACCTTCCATCCCTTTTTGGAGACAGCATCTCCCTAACTTGCTCTAGTGAGACTTGAGCATGTAATTATCCTGCCTCAACTTCCCTCAGTGCTAGAATTAGTCATGTGTCACCATTCTTGGCTTGACTGCTTTTATAACCTACCTTATTACATGTTCTTCAAGTCCTGAATTTTAGAGAGATTTAGCCATAATTATGAGAAGGTGGGTTTTATTTGTAAACCTGAATGCCAGCTCTTCATTTCTTGACACTGTCTGCAGCATAAAATATGTTGTATTGTAGGCTAAGGGTATGGTTCATTGGCTGGACTAGCACATGTGAACCCCTGCATTTGATTCCCCAGCAAATTCTGCTGAGACATCATGGTGACTTAGCACATAAGTCTATTATCAAGGCTTTCTTAAAAAACCATTTCATCAGTTGGTTGATTCTAATAGTACACAAAGCCTGATGACTTTTCCTTGTCCCTGAGATTTCTTTGATCTGAAATTTTGTATTTTTATATTTGTATGTTCTGTCTATTGTGCCAGAATGTTAGAACTATAGATGTTGAAAATTAAAGATTTACTTTAACAAATATTTTATTGAGTGTTTATCTGTTTTGTGTGAAGTATAGAAAATGAATACAAAATTTTTCTCTTCTTACCAACTAATAGGGAAAAAATAAAAAATACATAAGGCAAGGTAGAAAGATCAGTTATTGCTAATCCCCTATTTAAAAAAAATGTGTTTTCTTTCTGTTTGACAAAAATTATATATATATTTTTGCTATCCATTGTGGTGTTTGCTATATAACCCCTTGTTTTTATGTAGGTATTTCCAAGTCAGGATCCTCTAGATCGAGCAGATTTCAATGCTGTTGAGTATATCAATACCCTCTTCCCAACAGAGCAAGTAAGTATAGAGTTTATTTTTTTTTGTTTTAGTGGCTTCTTGGTCATTCTGAATGTTATGATTGGTATGTTATACTATTTAATCTAATAGCCCTTGATAAATAAGTGAACATCAAATTAAAATAAAATTCTACAGTAACAAATTAGGTGAATTAAATAGATAAATAATGTTAGAGTAGAATTATTTAGTGATCTTATTATTAGAAATTATATCCTTAATTATATCCTAATTATTGGTTGTGTGTGTGTGTGTGTGTGTGTGTGTGTGTGTGTGTGTATGTGTGTGGTTTAGGGGATTGAACTCAGGACCTTGTGCTTGCCAGGCAGGCATGTGGCACCACTGAGTTACTTCCTTAGACCATATCCTTAGGTTTTACTAGTACTCCTTACATCAAACTGTATTGAAAATTGGAAAGTGGAAGGGATTTTTATAATATAATAAAGAAAAAGTAGTTGCGAGTCAATTAGGATAAGCCTTGAGTTATGAAGCAACTTTCACTCCTATTTAAAAATATAAATTTTTACTTGCAACTGATTTTTTTTCTGGTACCAGAGGTCAAACTCAGGACCTTGACACTTGCAAGGTAGGGACAATTGCACTGAGCTACATCCCTGGCTAAGAAAGTAAATTTTTAGATGGACTGCATCCCAGTGTTAGCTGAACTACATCCCTGACCCTTTTTAATTTTTATTGAGATAAGATCTTGCTCTGTTGCCTAAGGTGGGTTTGAACTTGAGAGCCTCCTGCCTCAGTCTTCCAGAGTGCTGGGTTTCCAGGTGTGTGCCACTAAAACCAACCTGTTACTGTTTTGTGGGATGATTTTCCTACATGGATGTTTTTCTTACAGTCAGACTACAATTAGAAGTGTCAGAGTTGGAAAAGGGGAGCTAGAGTTCTGCTTGATTTTTTATTTATTCATTCAGCAAACATTCAATGAATACTGGTTATGTGTCATCAGGTACTGTCTCAGATGCCAGAGACATAAAGATGAATAGAGTAAAACCCAATCCTTACTCTTGAGGTGATCAAGTGGGAAGAGATACAGTTGAATACTATAAGGAAGGAACAGTACAGTGAAGAGAAAGTGAATGTTTCTTCCTAGGAAAATCAAAACCTCAGAAAACCCTCTGCCAAGACTGAAGTGTTTATTTACTTATTTATTTTTTAAAGATTGGGTCTCAATTTTTTGTAGTTCAGGCTGGCCCCTTACTCCCTTTGTAGCCCAGGCCAGCCTAGAACTCACAACAATCCTCCTCACTCTGCCTCCGAGTGCTGGGATTACAATCATGAGCCATCACAACTGGCACTGTGGTGTGTGGTTACTGGGGATCGAACTCAGAATCTTATGCTTGCCAGGCAGGTACCAGAACCACTGAGCTAAATCACCGGCCCCGAATTATTTATTCTTTAATTTAGTCAAACTCAGTAATCATTTATAAAGTGTTAAGTGTTAGCCCCTCATTTAGAAACTAACTAAAAATGGCCAACATGACAGCTTAATAGTTCTTTGTCTCATGGGGTCTAGAGTGGGAAGAAGATAAAACAAATCAACAAATGAATAGGCAAGAAATTATCAAGTGTGATTGATGATCTGGTGAAATGCAGGTACATTGATAGGGAGTGATGGCATGGGTAGGGGGTCCTTCTGATAAAGGTAGGTTAAGAAGAACTGAAAGAAGCTGTCTCCGTGGCAGTTCCCTTTAAACTGAGACCTGAGAGATATGTAGGAGCCAGGCTTGTGGCATTGGGCATTGAATGCCTAGGTAAATTTTCAGTAAATAGGAGGCAGGACTAGAGGCAAGAAAACTAGTTAGGAGGCAAAAGCACTAAGCCACTAGAAGGAGAAGTTAAGTAATAGTAGTGTGAGGACAAGGCAGTCTGATAACTAAGGGTACAGAATTCACGGTTTTGTTCCTGAAGGGATGCGCTTGAGGCTCCTGTAAAATCTGAAGTTCATTAATTCAGCAACAAAAACACCTACTCTGCTTAGCTGGATAAGAAATTGTGCATGGGGAGTACAATTCCACGGCAGAGTGAATGCTTAGCATGCTTGACAGCCCTAGGTTCAATCCCCAGCACCAAAAAAAGAAAAAGAAAAATAGGGGCAGAGGTGTGAGGCCCTTAGCAACATAGACCTTATAATGTCTCTTAATAATTAATAGCACCATTTACCGATAGAAGTAAACTATGAAATTACAGAGACTTGTTTGTATCATTGTTGTCACTTGCTCTCAAAGAGTTCTGACTTCTACTACAGCTGTAACAGTAAACATTTATTGTGTTTACTGTGCACCAGGCACCATGCTAAGCACGTAACAATGATGAATTCTCCATTTGTTATCGTTCTTGTTTTCCGGAGGAGGCACAGCGAGATAAAGGACCTCAGCTCAAATGTGATAGCACTGCTGCGAAGAGGACCAGGCACCCAGGAGAATCTGAAGAGGATTCCCTGAGGAGAGGGGGAGCGTTACAGAGCAAATAAAGGATTCTGAACGTTGAATTCTAGCCTGACGCATTGGGTTGGTGTTGGCATCTCCCTGCAGTGTTGAGGAGGGAGAGCAAGTGTCAGTGGGCAGGGTCAGAGGAGAGCATAAACATATGTCCACTTTTGAACACATTTGGACCATCTGAGTAGAAGTATGTAGATGGGTTTTTGTTTGTGGAGCTTACAGTCTGTCATTGTTCATGTCCTGACATAGAGTTTCAAACTTTCCTTTTTTTGAATTTAGCAACATTTTTAACTGACATGTAGTAATCGTACATGTTCATGGGGTGCAGTGTGTCATTTTAATACATGTACAAAGGGTAATGATCAGATCAGGGTGATTAACATAATTAATTGTTATCAAAAATCCTAGTCTATAGAACAGTGGAAGTTATTCTTTTATCCATCTGCACCCCTTCTAAACTTTTTAGCATGGACATACTATTATTTAAAGTAAAATTTAAAAAATGATACATTGTGTAAATGTCTTCGTGGAGATTTCACAAGGAGTTATTACAGCTCAACTGTAATAACTTTTCCATGAAAATTTCTATGAAATTTTAGGATTACCTAGAGATTTGATACTGACTTGCATAAAGATAGTAGCAGTTTAGCTCTGTTAGTTTCCACTAAGCCCAGCCTGTCAAGAATTCTGACTCAGCAAACAAACCATTACATTTGAAAATTACATAGGAAACTTTTAAGATCTCATCTCTTCCTGAAATAATTGTATGTATATTGGGTTTTTTTTAGTTTGTTTTTTGCTTTTTTTTAGTTTTTTGAGACAGAGTCTGACTTTGTAGTTCAGGCTGATCCTAAGCTCAATGCGTAGCCCAGGTGAGCTTGGAACTCACAGCAATCCTCCTGCCTCTGCCTCCTGAGTGCTGGGACTACAGGCATTAGCCACCATGCCAGCATTATGATATGTGGTACTGATTGCTGGTGGGCCTGAGTCTGCACACCAAGTATTGTATGTGGTTACGGGGGGATGGAACCCGAACCCTTGCGTTTGCAAGACAGGCACCGGAACCACTGAGCTAAATCCCCGGCCCCTATCTTTTCTTATTATATGTTATAGGCTTCTATGTGAATGACAACATAGTAAAATTTCTTAGTGTAATGTAGCAAATGTATGACATAGGGTTGCTTTTATTTCCCCAGCCCCAGAGTTACACCTGGCAATTCATCTATCAATCTAGATTCCCACAGACATTAGTGAAAAAACATTAGAAAGTAGTTGCCTTATAGTTTCTTTTAACTATTGCTAAATTTAGGGGAAAAACCATTTATATAGCTTACAAGCCTACAGTCAATGATGATTAATTTTGAGTTTATGTTGTTTAAAATGTCAGCACATTAAAAATAGATTTCGTGTCACTCCAGGGAGGGATGTGATTGTACCTCTGTTGAGTGGTATGTGCTCATGTGTCTGTGGCTGCCTAGAGGATGGAGCATGGGCTGGAACAGGTCCCTGGAGGTCACTGTTCCACCAGTTTCAGGTAGGAGAGGGAGCTTAGTTTTCTGTACTTAAGAGAGCTCCCTGCCTGCTTCTGGAGGGGAGCCAGGTTTGGTAGCAGTGATCTGGAAACCCTCTTTAGTCTCCTGGAGTAGGCTGAAGATAATCATTTGTCATGTTTTCACTGGAGGTTGATTAGGGGAAACTGGATGAAATTTATGAAAACTATTATAATTTCATTATAATCTCAGTTACTTGAGTGACTAAGGCAGGAAGATGACACATTCAAGAGTTCAAGACCATCCTGGGTAACATCAGAACCTGCAACAAAAATTGAAAAAACTAGTTTAATTAAGAGCTTTAATAAAGGGTTATATGGAGATATTTTTAAAACTTTCAATAACTTCCCAGAAAACTCTGGGTTTATATTATTAAGTGAAAATAAAAGTCTAATTAATTATCCCAATTTATTTTTTACAGAACTATATATTTTCGTAGGAGGAATAATAGAAGGTAGCATGCACAAAGGTAGCATGCACAATTTAACTATACCTAGAATAGTTATATTCTTCTAAGAGAATAGGGTGATTTTACCTGTGTTCTATCTTTTCTGTTACCAGCATGATTTATCATTAAAGTCAAGAAATAGCTTTCAATAATTAAAGCATTTTAAAAGTCATACAGTGAAATCTATACATTTCCATCACAACTAGACCAGAAGAGTGATTAATTTTCAAAGAAAGAATGTACCACCACCACCTAATTAGCCCATCTGGATGCCTGAAGGGCTCCCCCCCCCCCCCCCCGCTCCGTTGCAGTGAGAATTCCTGGCATAGGGAAGCGGGAATGGGTTGTAGCTATCTGGTGTTTTGTGGTGAAGAAAAAATACATCAAGCACCTTTGTACACTGGACATGAGGGCGGATGGCTACAATCCCAGCACTTGGGAGACTGAGGCAGGAGGAACATGAATTTGAGGCCAGCCTGGGATATATATCAAGAACTTGTCTAAAAAACAGAATATCAACAATAAATAAATGAACCACTGCTGAGAGGAAGCATGGCTGAGTGACAGGAGAGATTTGGAGTCAGACAGACTTCACCAAGTACAGCTGTGCTGTGGGTCATAGTCGTCACCTCAAAGCACCCAGCCCTCAAGGCTGTTCTCCAACTTCTGGTGTTGGTTAGGATAAGAGTTTGCTTCATATGGCTCTGACAATTAAGGGGAGAGCTTTCTGTGAAGTACCTGGGACAGGTCCACAGTAAACCCATGTAAATATCTGCCCCTTTCTCTTTTGCTTCCTCAGTAGAAAATCTGGAAAATAGAGGAAAAGCA
>PVIR01013292.1:8474-42743 GCA_004026965.1 Petromus typicus
AAAAAAAAAAAGAAATCATTTACATAGCAGAAGTTAACTTTCTGATGTGGTACTATAACCCTTTGATAATCCAACTGGGAAGTATGAATTCACAGAGAGAACACAAAATATTTTTCCAGATAAAGTAGTATAAAAGGAATATAAGGGGATCCACGGTCAAGTGACAAAGAATATAAAGCTAGTTTTGTATCCTGGAAAACAGCCAGAAATTATCTGCTGGAATTTCACATAAGCAGAACTCAATGCAGTTTGGAGCAGAAGCTCTAAGAAATTTCAGTTTATCTGTGCAACCAGTGTTATTGTGCTTGGATGCTGCAACACGGAAACATTGCACTTGGTACAGAACTAAAATCTTTTTGAGAGCTCTAAAATACTGTTACCCGAGCAGCTGAAAAATTTTTAAAAAAAAATCTTAAAGCTGTAAGAATGCCTTAACTGACCTGTTGTGATCCACAGGGGGTACAGGAATCCCATTAGCAGCACCTCGATACACAGTTAAGATCCAGTGTGATATCTTCCAAAGAAAGAACTCAGTTTTTGGTAAATTGCTAAGCAGTTCTTTCTTCTGCTAACTTGAAACCCATTCCTTCCAAAGAACTTCTAAATGGACCCAAAGAGTAGCCTTCTTGCTTCCTCTGTGGCTCTTTCTGTTAGTAACTCCTTGTTCTGTATTTTACATGTTTTTAGATTATGGAATTCATGATTATTTAAACCTAACTGCTACCTATCTGTTCCTCACCATGTTTGATGATTCTACCTGGCGTTTATAGCCCAGTAACAGCCACACAATAGCTCTTTGACTCTGCCTTGTTCTCCCCTGACTCAATGTCTCCTTTCTCTGCTCTAAAGTCAATTCTCCTTCTGAACAAACATCTCACTGATATGCCAGGCAAACCCAGCCCTCCTTTAGAGCAACACATGGGCTTCTTCTCTGTGAAAAGGCATCTCATTCCCTACGCAGATCTTGGGAGTACAGCTCCTCTGTTTCCATTGCCCCTCACACAAACTATCACTCACACTCATCTAAATGAGGGACGTGGTGAAAAATATACTTAATCAAAAAGTTATCTTAAGTTCCTAGACATTATTCTGCCTTGTGTTTGAATATTTTAATTGGTGGTTAGAATAATTATTTTTGCAGTATAGTTGGTTTATGACTATTATTTTTATCATAAGGTTTTTTAAAAGATAGGATTATGATATTTTAAATTGAAATCTTTATTGGTACATTACGTATACACATCATGATTGCACTCAACAATGAGAATTTGTACCAGTATATGACACAACTTAATTATCATTTTTTCCCATAGCTCTACCCACCCTACCACCCCTACTCCTATATACATAAACTTTGTTTCCTTTCTTTTTTGTTATAATTTCATTATTTTCTCTCTTCACCCTATTTCCCTTTGAGTATTTTCTGTTTCACAATATATAACATATATTCCAGAACTCATTTACATCTTTATTTTCTCATACCAGAGAAAAGATGTGATATTTACACATCTGTGACCTATTTATTTCACTTATGAGGATGTTCTCAAGGAACATCCATTTAAATATAAATGATTCAAATTTATCGTTTTTTATGGCAGAGTAATACTCCATTGTGAAAAAGAACCACATCTTCTTTATTCAGTCTCCAGTTGATGGACATTTGGGCTGTTTCCAAGATTTAGCAATCACCAACTGAGCTGCCATAAACATGGGTGCATATATGTCACTGTGATATGAATCTTTTAATTCTTTTGTGTATATACCCAGCAGAGCAATGGGTGAGTCAAATGGGACCTCCAATCCTAGCTTTTGAGGAATCTCCAAACTGATCCCCATAGGAGTTTTACGAGTCTACTAGGGTTATTATTTTTATCTCTTGTGGATCAACTTTAACAGTGCAAGGAATACAATAGCCCCTCAATTTTTGTTGAATTAAATGGATTTCTAGCAGCACATAGACTCCATCAAACATCATGAGTTGTGTCCTAGATTATTTTCATTTTCTCCTGATAGCAGGAACTACACTCAGGACCTTCCATTTTCCAGGCAGGTGGGGTGCCACTGAGCTACAGGCCTGGCCAAGATTATCTTGCTACCTGAGGCTTGACTTAAATAACTTGAAACGTGAAAACATGTGCATGTGCTTTTGAGGAGGTCATGGGATACAGAGGTACAGAGAGATCGACTGTTGAATGGATGGATGGTTGGATAAAATGATTAATGATGTGCCAGTAACACCGAGGGAATGCACAGAACACACTGTCTTATAGACTAGAAAAAAGTAGATTAAAAATATTAGTATTGAGGTTTGAAATGTTGCACATGTTCACTCTTGTAACTGGGTAAATAGCAACTCATTTGATTCAATTATTTAATCAGATCTTTGTTGGTTTTGACAGGTAGTTTTCCAGTCATATTATTTGAAATTAATTTCCAAAAAGAATATTACAAATCATACCAAAAAATTTGCATGTGGGAAAAATTAAAACTGTCCAAGCTGACTTATGGACAGAATCCCTCTGCAGAAAGTTTAGGTTGTTCACCTGGGAAGTGACACTGGAAATGATTCTGTTTTGAAAAGGCAAAAAAGGGACCAGAAGGCCTCCACTCTACACTGACGCCTCCTAGGACCCAGAGGTTTCACTTTAAGATACAGAATTACTTTCCTCACAACCCCAAGCGGGGCCACAACTTTTATGAAAAGCCTTTTCTATACTGCTTTCAGTAATGTACTGTTCTGTTGAAAGTAACTAGTGGGTTACATTCTGATTCTCAAAATAGCTCTAAATTTTTTGCTCTCTTTTTCTTTGAAAATAACTATTTGACAATCTTTCCAGCTGAAGATATGTTGCATCTTAGAAATGTATGATTTGGTTCTGGTAAATTATATCCTAAAACATCTGGAAAGTAATTTCAAGGCCTATTACTTAACGTATGACAAGATTCAATATCTATAGTCCATCTGTTCGGAGTAAGCAGGGAACATCTTCACGTCTACGTGCTAAGTGTTGATAACTATGTATCCTGCTAATTATCACTCAGCCTTGATGAAAAAAGTGATGACTGTTTTAAACTTGTAGACATAGGTCCTATCAATCAACAGTAATCTGATTATTTAATTTACACCTTTTCATCACAGTAAGTATTTAGAATCAAAAGCTAGAAACGTGTAATTATTATTCCATTTCTTGGGAACCTTTTATAAATATAAAATAACATTCAGCATGCTACATTTATTTGGATCGTCTCAAGAAGACTTACTGCAGACTTATAAAGGGTGCAGGAAGCCTATCCAAAGAGCAGAGTAAACTTAGCCATAGGTGGCTGCATGACATATCCAGGACCATTAAGCAAATTCAAAGTAAAACTGCAAAAGAGGCTCAGATTTTATTACCTGCAGTTTGCTCTATGCTTCCTCTAAAGCTAAACACAGGTAATAGCTTCAGTTAGGAAAATTAGATGAGAGAATTTATTATACTACTTGAGATTTTCTTCTAAAATTAAGCCAGAGGGCCGGGGAGTTAGCTCAGTGGTTCCAGCGCCTGTCTTGCAAGTGCAAGGGCCCAGGTTCGATTTCCCGGTAACCACATAACAATACTGGGCATGAAGACTCACGCCCAGCCGCAATCAGTACCACATACCACAGTGCCGGATGTGGTGGCTCATGCCTGTAATACCAGCACTCAGGAGGAAGAGGCAGGAGGATTGCTGTGATGTGAGTTTGAGGCTGAGCTCAGGGCCAGCCTGAACTACAAAGTAAGACCCTGTCTCAATAAAATAAAATAAAATAAAGCCAGTAAACTGTTCACATTTTCTTCTAAGAATCATATGGTTTTAGTCCTATATTTAGATCTACGATACTTTTTGAATTCCGTTTTTTTGTACAAAGTGAGAAAAATATCCAACCTAAGTTTCTCCAGTGTTGATATCCAGTTGTCTTTGCATCATTTGTTGAAAGGACCAGACTCAACTGAAAATTCTTGAGAACTTTGTCTAAAATTCATTGAACAAACATACACACTTATTTTCTATTTAATTGGTTTATTTGTCTAGCCCTATACCAACACCAAAATCTTTTGACTAGTGTAGCTTGGTTACAAGCTTTGAAATTAGGAAGTATAAGTCTTTCATCTAGAAATTTCTAGAAGTAAATCTCTGCAGCTTTGGGCTAGATGGTATTCTCTTAGATATGAAACCAAGAGCAAAAAGCAATAATGGAAACTTGAATTAAACTGGTACAAATTCCCATTGTGGAGTGCAATCATGATGTGTATATGTAATGTACCAATAAAGATTTCAGTAAAAAAAAAAAAACTTCACCAAGATAAAAAACATCAGCACTTTGAATCATTAAGAAAATAAGAACCTCATATACAGAATGTGAGAAAATAATCACAAATTAGATACATTGGAGTGGACTTGTATCTAGAAAAGATGAAAAACACAACTCAGCCATAAAGACAAACAATGGGAGTAAAATGAAGCAAGAAGCAATGTGACTCATCTTTCTCAGAAGAAGATATATAAAACTTCATTCACAACACTGAATTGTGAAACAGATAAGTGTATTTGATCGGAACATTTCTTATGAAAGTGTTCATTATTTAAACTACTATAGTTGGCATTCAAGCACATTAAGAAATAGTCAAAATCATTAGTCATAACATGAAGGGGTGTTGTATTTTGTCAAACGTGTTTTCTGCATCAACCCTACAGAAGATTGGAATAGATGGTCTCTATCTCAAGCTAATAAAAGCTATCTATGAGAAACCATCAGCCAGCATTATACTAAATGGTCAAAAAATGAAACTTTTCACACTAAGATCAGGAACAAAACAAGGATGTCCTCTCTCACCACTTCTGTTCAATATAGTTCTGAAAATATTAGCCACAGCAATTAGAAAAGAGAAAGAAATAAAGGGAATGAAGATAGGAAAGGAAGAAGTTAAGCTGTCACTATTTGCTAATGACATGATACTTTATCTAGAGGATCCGAAAAACTCAATTAAAAAACTGCTGGACCTAATCAACAAATTTAGTAGCGTACCTGGATACAAGGTAAATGTTCAAAAATCAATAGCCTTTGTATACACAAACAGTAGACCCACTGAGATAGAAATTGGGAAATTTGTTCCTTTTACAATAGCACCCAAAAAATAAAATACCTAGGAATCAATCTAACAAAGGAGGTGAAAGACCTCTACTCTCAAAACTACAACACTTTGAAAAAGGAGATAGAAGGTGATATCAAATAATGGAAAGACATACCTTACTCCTGGGTAGAAAGAACCAATATCATCAAAATGGCTACACTCCCCAAACTACTATACAGATTCAATGCAATCTCAGTTGCAATCTCAATGAAATCACAACAGCATATTTCACATATCTAGAGAAAAAAATCCAAACTTTCATCTGAAACCACAAAAGACCTAGAATAGCAAAAGCAATTCTAAGCAACAGGGGCATGGTGGGGGGTATTACAACCCTGAACCTGAAACTATATTATAAAGCCATTGTGATAAAAACTGCACGGTACTGGCAAAGTAACAGACCTGAGGATCAATGGAGTAGATTAGAAGACCCAGAAACTACTCCAGATACACTAAGCCACCTCATCTTTGACAAGTCAAAAATCCTCAATGGAAGAAAGATAGCCTCTTTAACAAATGGTGCTGGAAAAACTGGGATTTAACCTGCCAAAGACTAAAAAATGACCTAGCTCTTTCACCATGTGCCAAGCTAAAAATCAAAGTGGATAAGAGACTTATATATTAAAACAGACGCTCTGAATCTGCTGCAAAACATGTTAGGTAAAACTCTTGAAGACATTGGCTAGGGAAAGACTTCTTGAACAAAACCTTTATAGCACATGAATTGGCAGAAGAAATCAGCAAATGGGACCACATTCTTTTAAAAAAACTTTTGCACAGCAAAGGAAACCACCAATAGAGTGAATAGGTAACCAACAATGTGGGAAAACATCTTTACCACCTGTTCCTCAGACAAAGGGCTACTATCTAGAATATATAAAGAGCTTAAACAAATCAGCCCACCCAAATTTAAAGACCCAGTTCAAAAATGGGCATCTTAAATGAATATTTTTCAGAGGAAGAAGTAAGAGCAGCTAAGAAGTATATGAAGAAATGCTTAAAATCATTAGTCATTCGAGAGATGCAGATGAAAACAACATTGAGATTTCATCTCACTCCACAAAGAATGGCTGCTATTTCAGAATTAGCTAACAACAAATGCTGCTGAGGCTGTGGAGAAGAGGGAACCCTTCTCCACTGCTGGTGGTAATGTAGACTCATACAACCTCTGCGGAGATTCCTCAAAAAACTAGGATTGGAGGTCTCATTTGACCCGGCCATTGCTCTGCTAGGCATATACACAAAGGAATTAAAAGAGTCAGTGACATATGTGCACCCATGTTTATAGCAGCGCAGTTTGTGATTGCTATGTCTTGGAAACAACCCAAATGTCCATCAACTGGAGAGTGGATAAAGAAGATGTGGTTCTTTTATAGAATAGAGTATTACTCTGCCATTAAAAATGATAAGATTGAGTCATTCATACTCAAATGGATGTACCTTGAGGACATTCTCATAAGTGAAATAAACAGGTGTGTAAATATCATATCTTTTCTTTGGTATGAGAATATGAAGTTGTAAAGGAGTTGTAATATGTATAGTTTATACTGCAAAGTAGAAGATATTTAAAAGGAAAGAGTGTAAGGGTAAATAACGAGGGGAAAACCAATGTGGTAATAATAAAGAAAAAAGAAAACAAAGATTATGTATATAGGGGGTGGGGGGATGCAGGCCAGGGGGGAAAGGAAAAAAACGAGAATCAAGTCATGTCATGTTCTGGTACAAACTCTTAATGTTGAAAGTGATTATCATGTGTATTCACAATGTACCAATAAAGATAATTTTTAAAAAATCATTACTCATGGAACACAATAAAATAAACTAAAAACTATTGAACTGTAGAGTTTACATAGGTAACCTTTATGATGTATTATGACTTTTATCTCATTACATTTCTTAAAAGATTTAAATATATATTTAGAGAAATTCATAAGAACTGTTACTGCTAGGGCTGTTATCTTGAAGTCATAAGATTTTAAATAAACTACACAGACTGTAATTTCCCAGAGTGTTCTAGTCTTTCCAACTAGATTGGGTGAAGCACATTATTTACAAAGGCATCTACACTGGAATTTGAATAGTTCATGCAGGCATTGAAGACTGCTGTGATGTAGCACTTAATCCCTCTGGTGTGTAATGATCCAAAAGGCACACTGCAGAGTGAATTTATTTCACATTGGTGTGAGTAGAATAAGCATTTCACAACAGTGAATTGTGAAACAGATCAGTGTGACATTTGATCAGAACATTTCTTACGAAAGTGTTCATTATTTAAACTACTGTACTTGGCATTCTAGGTACATAAAATGTTATTTGTGAGCAAACGAGAAGAACTTATTGGTTAGAGTCAATAATATGTCTTCAGCTGGCTCTTCCCTCTTTTCTTCACTTAATACAGATGGGATGACTCCTTAGTAAGAAACAGCACTCTATATTTTAATTTTTCCATGAAATATATAATCCTATTAATTAGAAAATTTTTTCAATTCTTCAGAAAATATAATTAGAAATAGTAATAGAGATTAAAAGACTTACGCTGATTATTTCAGCCTTATTTTTTATCAGGCCCTGGTATCTTCATTGGAACTTTACATTAGCAGCATTTACTATGAAATGGAATTCAATTTTATTTTCTATCTTATTCTAAATTTAAGAATTATATTTTAAATTAATTCCCATTAACTTAAAATGGTTGGAAAAATTAGCTTGAAACCAGGAATCTGAACTAACATATCCAAAATGGTAGTGATGTGGAGAGAAAATCAAATGAGAGCTTACTGTACAAGCAATTATGGACTGTGTACTCAGTTCAAAGCATGCTGCTGACCATACAACATTCTGTGGAAAAAGGCGCGCAACTAGGGATCCCTGGGGTACAGACGGGAGAAAGCGGGTGTTTTACATCTCACTATGGACAAAATATACTCCTCCTCATCCAAGACAGATAACAAAAACAATCTTCTGTCCCTAGCCAGCAGTCTATTATGTTCTATAAAGGAAGTCAGGCACGAAATACGTTGATTACGAAAAGGTTCTCTTCAGCCAAGAGATGTTCACTTACGTGCAACTACATGCCCTAAACCTCATTCACGTGTTCACATCCAAGTCACTCTCACTTCTGGTCCTCCTGCCCGCCATACTCCTGCCTGGAACATTCATCTTTATCTCTGTTTCCCGTACCCCACGTTGAAGTTCCAGTTCTACATTCCACGGAATTCTGGCCATTCTGGTCTAAGGGTTCTGTGTTCGCTAACCTCTCAGCACTAGATTTCAGCTTCTATGTATACGCTTAGTTGTGATAGTTGAGAAAGTTATTTTTCTCCATAAGGATGAATTTCTTGAAAAGTGCTATTCATTTACTCATTCATTCATTTTTGATATTTCCTCATAGCAGTTAACGCAGTACTGAATACATGGGAAATAATAAATGCAGTAAATCTTTGGGAATAAATTGAAACTATTTTGAGATAACACCTAAAGAGTAGTCATGTGAATTTGTTGATTCATGGTGTTAACAACAAGGAAGTCAATTATAGATCTGAAGAACATTCTCTTTTAAAAGTATTAAGTAATGAATAAACATTTCTTGGCTAATAGTTCTGAGTTCTTATATCATCATAAAATTTTGTTTTCCAGCAGATAGTTTTACTGATTTATATTACATCCCTAGTAAATTTTACGAATTATTTGTGTATTCTGGTTGGTGCAGAAAGAGAAGTTTATGATGGTTGTAATTATCCTCATCCTATGAAAGTTTTGATAGGATATTGATAAGAGAGGAGCTATATTTTATCCTTGAAGCAAACGATAATTTTAAAAGCCCATGCAGTCATTAACTTTACTACCTACTTAAGTTTCTATGTTAGTTACTTGGTGTTTACTTTTATTCACAAATTATCATTTTCCATCAGTGTACAGAACTGATATTTATACTATACAAAGTAACTGTTATTAAAATATTTTTAATCATATCAAGATTATGTTTTGCCACATGTAACTCTTGGAACACAAACAGGTGGCAAAAACTTAGATTTGTATTATATGTTGTGGTATCATTTGCATGTTAATTAGATTAACATGGAAATATATCAAAACAGTTAAATGGAAGTTCCTCCATCTTTAATTGTTTAAGGATGAAGAACAATCCACCTCTTTATTATTGTGTCTTTAGACTCAATCTCACTTGTTCATAGTTACTTGAATAAATTAATGGCAATTCTCATTAATTATAAAATTTCAAATATACTTTGAAGAACTTTCAGATGAAATACAGGCGAGATCTCAGATTTATGAATTAAATGTTCTAAAATGAACACTCAACTTACCTCCAGTAGATGAGAATACCCACAAGAACCACTAGACAGATAAAAGTCAGGGCTGACACGACCACGAGGGGTATAACCGCCTTCTTCTCGGACTCCAACCCCTCAGCTAGACCAATACGTGACTCATGGCTACTATTACTGGCCTCTGCAGTCAGAGAAAATTGAGAGAGTTGATATTAAAGATGAAGGAAAATCATAACACTTTTCAATTGATTAACTGCAACCTTCACTGCTGTTACTTACCTTTAAGAATTTTAATGCATGATGCAAAATCTACAGTTAAGTAAATAAAGCATAAAAGGTACAGCAAACAATTATAGCTGAAAAACAGCAGTAACCCAGGCTAGAAAAGCCACAGAAAGAAATGAGGATAATACTATCAGGAATGCAGAACAATTAAAATTAGAAAACAGTCCAATTCTTAAAAATAATTAGAAAAACAATGCTACTTATATCACCATATATAGTCTTGGTTTTCTAAAATCAATTGAAATAGGATTGTTTTAACTTCATAGTTGGTTAAATAATTAGGGACAATTACTAATTCCATTAAGAAAACAATCTGAGGTACGTCTTTACACATTAGGGTATTCATTCAACCAGCAAACTAATTTTAAATACAGATTGCTTATATAAGAGATATTGAATGTGTTTCTTATGTTCTATTAAAAATAATAATACTGAATTGAAAGAACACATATATTTAAGAAGTTCTTTTCAAATATTCAGGCATAAATAATTAAAAACTCTGCATTTCTTTTCTTTCTCTCTTACTATATTTGTTCTCTCACTTTCTCTTTCTTTCTTCTTTCTTCCTTTCTATCTTTCTTTCTTATTTTCTTTCTTTATTTCATTTGCAGTCCTGGGGATCAAATTGAGGACCTTGCACTTGCCAGGCAGGTGCAGCGCCACTGAGCTACATCCCCAGCCTGCCTTGTGTTATTTTCAAAAGATGCAAATTACTATTCTTTGTGACCAACTAGGTACACTATTGTGCTGTCACTCAGAAAATCACTGCTACTAAGACAAGCTGTTATAAAGTTTCAGAACTGTCACTGCAGCCACAGTCCTTGCTCTGTTCTGAGGTGTTTTTTGGAGGAAGCCTACATACTCAGCACACTAGCTGTGTGCTACCAAGTGACTGCTTATTAGTGGCACAGTGCAGAAAGAATCAATTTAATTCAAAATACTTAAAGCATTTGACACCAATATAAATGCCTATACATGGTCTCAAATATATGTAATTCCAGAGAGGTAAAGATTGAGTGTAATAGTTGCCTTGTGTGATTGGATGTGATGGCAGAAAAAGCCATGAATGTCATCCACTGATAGAGGAAAAGTATCAGAGAAATGTAAATGATCCCTGTTTGTCTCAAGGTGTTTGTTCTCATAAGATGCATTTGCTAGAAAGAGGTGGAATTCAAAGACATGATTGATAATCACAAAACCATATCATTGTTGCCATTATGTGTCATGTGAAGATTCTTTTAACAGCCTAAATCACCTGCTCAATGAACCCAAGGATTTCCTCACAAAATTAGAAAAAAGTTTCTTGGTTAATTATTATTGTCTTTGCATTTCTCCTTTTGGAAAAGTTGGGAGTCATAACAGAAATGGAAAGAAATTTTGGGAGTCATTATAGAAATAACCCACTTAGCAAAATCCTTATTACCTCATAATTACAATGGAGGCCAAGGTTATTATCTGTGCTGCTCATTTTTAAGCGTGATACTCAGAGCAGTGGCACCAGCATTACCAGTCACTTGTTAACAATGTAAAGTTGAGGCTTTCTCCAAGCCACACCAAATTCTGAATCAGAAACTCTTGGCTAAGGCTAAGCAAACTGTTTTTGAAAATTCTACAGCTGATGTTAATCCATGCTGTTTGAGAATCAAAGATAGAGCTTAAGATATACACAAAGTGAGTTTACATAAGTTACGAAGATGAAGATATGTACAGAGCATGGTTATATCAATATTTAATGATCATGCATAATTATAACAATGTACATGGATGTATATGTATATAGATGTGTGTACACATACACATGGGGTATGTATGAGCATATGTGGTACATATGGAGGAGATATAACTCATAAAGCAAATGTGCACCACATATGCATCATGCTTATAAGCATGCACTATGTACACACACGTACACACACGGTCTTGCACACAGCCTTATGCCATCAGTTCTTTGGAAGGTCTGATCTATGTGTTTGGAGGTATGAACATGGTAATTTTCTGGTGATGTTACATTTTGGAGCCTAGCAATTTCACTCAAGATGGCATACTATGTGAAAGTACAGCAGTCAGCGGCGTGCTCTGGAGCCTGTGATGAGGAACAACTACTTGCATTGGTTTGATTTTCCCTGAAGTGAGACTAAAATAAGTACTTCGATAGGACTCAGTACTGTATGTAAGTTAGTCAGAAAGAAGGATTAAGATTTTCCTACAAAACTTTTTTGAAGGTAAAAGACAATTTTGGTGTTTTGCTATGAGCCAATTATATGATGACCAGAGAATCTTAAGAATCTGAGATTAATATTTTATGACATGTTTGGAGACTAACACATGACAGTTTTGGTGTTAAAACATAGCACTGTATACATCATATTGTTCTCAGTCACAGAACATACTTTCTAAGGGATTAATGTTAACAATACACATTTCTATGCTACTTTTAAACTTAGTTTTATAGGAGCTCCTTCAAATAATCTCATATCCCTGGGCTTCTGTTTACTCATTTATAAACTGTAGATGCTAATATCTGCCTTCTTTATATTATTTTGAGGCAGGTATCTTATAAATTGTTCTATATTTTAAAAGTAAGCCATAAATTGCATTTCAACGAAGGGGCACATTCATCAGTTAGTCAGACAAATTACATATGATTTTTCACAGATGGTTTTATAACCAGGCAAGAGTTTTTCCCTAACCTTGTTTGATCTTATACTTCATTAATTGTATCACTTGATGATGAAGGATGTTATATTCATATTATTGTATTTTCTCCTCATTAGTGGTAGAACATACTTTTAATTATTAAATCTAACTAGAGAGCATCAAATAGAAACTCATTTTAGTATATTTAGTACCTTTACTAAATATAATCTATGAACACTATATTGATGTCACTGTCTATTAAGAAAAGGGATGAATTCTTGATGTTTTCCTTTAAAATAAATCTTCCAAAAGCAAGTAGTATTGAGGACAGATAAGCACTCATATGCATAACAATATGGATGATTATAGTGACTATATTCAGCCTCACATAAAAGAGTCTACCAGTTTAAATTGAAATGCAATATTATAAAAGTATGAAATCAGAATACAGAATAACAACTGTTCTGTCAATATACAAACTTTTAATTGTTGCTGCACTAAGAAAAAAATACAACTAATTCAAATGATGAAAATAACAAAGAAGCAAACTATTTTAATGAGATTGGTCTGCATTCCACATTATATTCATTTTTTTATAATAAGAGTGCAAAATTACATTGGTCTTTCTTCTGACTTGTTTATAGTGCATGTCTACGTTTTTAGTTTAAAACTTTGTCACTTACTAAAAGGAAATTAAAAAATTCTCATTTCCAAATAAGTGAAATTATTCAGTATTTCATATAGTTAATGGAATTGAACTTTTCTTTTTTCCCATAGGCATAGAAAGCAGACAACTGTATTATATGTGTTGAAAGTTATCTGCTCTAAGAAACATCTGGCCAATAAACCAATTTGCATAAAATACATTAACAACTGAATTTCATCTGTACGGTATGTCTTCTAGTGTTCTACATCTTGTCATTCAATACCTGCAATATGCTGCATATTAATGCCTATTTAATTTAGAGAGGTGTGTACCACTGAGCGCAAAGTAATTTGCATTTGTTGGCTTACATCGCCCTCTGTAGGCAACAATAAGGAAAAACAGCAAAGTCAATTTTTAGATAAAACATCAACCTCACCATTTGCTCTCAGAACATCAAAAAAATTTATTTTCAAACTCCTCCTGTGATATGTGTACACAGATTGTGTAATTTCTTCCTATAGGCACCTTAGAGAGAAGTTCTTGATCAGATTACTATCAGATTTAGTTCACAACTTACTTTAGAACACAAATATGAAAGTTAAAGTAATCTGGCAACTCTTTCTTAAAAATGACATGCTAAAAATATTATCCACATATAATTTCTCCTACGCAGAAGAGGCCTCCTTTAGAATAAGATAAATTAACAATACATAAAGGCACTACATATATTTTGGACAGAAACTAAGGATCAAATTGTGTTGAACATTCACTTGATATAATGAAATTATATTTTCAAAGCTATAAATTAATTTGCTGAATGTCTTGATTTTTAAAAGGTGATCTGCTCTTTACCAAATATCCCTACAGTTCCATGATTTTTCTGTTTTACTTCCGGAGCAAGAACATCGCGATACCTTTTTCTATGCTTCTACTCACAACTAACCTGCCTCTGAGCTGCCAAACACTTCTGAGTGGCCGCTGGTACCAGATGGTGTTGAGGACCGTGGGGACCCGGGACTTATTTCTGAGTCACCCGCCTCCAGGACCCCGTCAGCATCTCTCTCATTAACGTCTGGAAAGCTGAAATCTGTAGACGTCTCGTTATCATTAAGGCTACCTGACATTCCCTGTCCTGACCCACTCTCTTCATCGCTGGTGAGCACTGCCCATGCTTTAGATTCAGGGGCAAGAGGAAGCAGGGCACTACCAGGCTGAATGTCCAGGTCTCCTTTTCCATCATGGTGCTTCTGGGTTCGCACATTTGGTAGTGGTGACTCATCCAGGTGGCCGTCCACACCAATTTGACTGTCTGATATTATACCCGGGGCTTTATTTTCTTCTTCAGAATTCTCAGAGAATGAAGCTGAGCCTGGATTATTGTGATCCACAAGATTATTTTCGTGGGTGTCTGAATCATTTGTTACCTTTTCCTGTGATTCTCTATAGGCTGAACATGACATGCACTTATTGATGGATAGACCATCACTATCTTTGTCATCGTATTCATCGTCATAATAATCATAAGCACCACCATCTTCACCACCACCCACTAAGTCAGCTTCAGACCTGGCACTATCAGTTGGTCTGGAAGTAGCTTTAGAAGGAAGCAGCAACTTGTCTGTGGCCACAGAAGCATCTCTTTCAAGAGGAACAGCTGCGGTGGAAATGTACTCACTTTCTAAAGCAAAAAAATGATCAGAAGATAGACCCGGATCAGAAATAACTGTTGGAATATCAGCAAAGACCTCATTAGTATTAGAACTTTTGGTAGAAGTGAAAAGTCCATCGGAATGTGTAGGCTTAATTGTAAGTACATTTGGTGGTTCATCAATTGATAAAATAGGAGTAGCAAACACACCTTTCCCTTTGGGAGTGAAAGCCTGGTTAATCTCCAAATTGGCAGTTTGGAATAACTCATCATTAGTGTACAAAGATGGTACAACTTGCTGGGGACTTTTGCTGGTAAGCAAAACTGGTTCGAAATATTCCTCACTTGTGTATGAAAATGTTAAACCTTGAAATGCAGCAGACTGCCTATTAGAAGCCAATAAGTTAAAAACTGGTACAGATGTGGAGTGTAGCATAGTTTCACTTTCAGCAGAACTGGATGCCATGAGATGCAATATTGTAGAACTAGGTGCATCACCTTTGGAGGTTTCAAACAATATTGGATCACTAGGCAGAGCTGGAAGAGCAGTTTTAGGCAAGGTGTCAGCCTCGGAAAACTGAAAGGAAGGTAGCAGTGGGACTTCAGCACTAAAAAGAGGTGAGGCCTCGCTGAATAGGAGCTGAGTTGAAGGAGGTAACATTTCACTAGAAGCAGGGTCAGAAGGTGCTGGCTCTGAGCTCGCACTAGGCACAGATCTAAGCGAAGAGTCACCAATTGCTTGAGATACAGTATGTGTGGGTTGAACTGGAAAGTTATTTTCTGGAACTTGACTAATCTCATGATCAAAAGCCTTATCGGCGGTATAAGCAAGAGACCCTGGGTGCGTGCGCTCTGTGCTAGAAATGAAAGCGGAGGTTGCTGGTACAGACGCATCCCACTGATTGACAGGATCGTGCGGGATGGGCATGACTGTGCTTTCAGGATGGTAAGCCATCTCACTGAGAGACGCCATCTTTACTTCGGTCTCATTTCCATACATGATTTCACTTTTAGAAAGCAGCTTATTATCCTCACCAAACACAGATGTTGCATATGTAAATTCAGCCACAGAAACAGGTGAAGAAATGTTAAGGGCTGTCAGCCCATCTGTGTCAGGTAAAAGAAATTCACTGTCAGAGGAGGCTCCGGACCACTCCTCCTCACCAGAGAGGCCATGAGGAGGCTGCAGCAAGGATTCGGTCGGGGTAATTAGTGAAGGCTCAGGCCCTGATACGCGGCTGAGGCTGCTAAATACGGAACCCTGGTAAGACACATCAACAGAATCATGCACAGGTATTGCAGCACTGTAAGGAACAGCGGAGATGCGTTGAGAGCTCTCATTATTAGATAAGGCATAAGAGGTTTCGGGCCTCGGAGGACGTGCATGCACTGCAACATCACTGCTGGCTGGCTGAACTGGAGAAAACACACGTGTATCGAAAACGACACCAAATTCGCTACCAAACTCCAACGTCTCTGAAGCAGCCTGAGTGCTGGTCTGATGCGACCTGACATGAGAATGTTGAGCGAGGCTGGGTTCTAATAAGACCTCAGCCCCGTCCAGCGGCGGGGAAGCATGCAAGGATACCCGACCCTTCTCAGCAGCGGCCGGAACTTGTGGAAGGATCTGAGAGACTGTA
Source organism: Petromus typicus (assembly GCA_004026965.1). Lineage (NCBI taxonomy): Eukaryota > Metazoa > Chordata > Mammalia > Rodentia > Petromuridae > Petromus > Petromus typicus. The sequence continues at coordinate 24,773 of PVIR01013292.1, forward strand.
TGCAGATGGTCAAACAATTCACTACTGAAGGAAGCAGAGGAAAATGGAAGCAAGGGTGCACCGTCATAGGAAGACAGGGTGGATTCGAACGACACACCGACACCAGGAAATACAGGCGTAGCATGCAAGGCCGAATCACTACTTGAAGCAGCAGGGGTAGTGTTGAGAATCTGATTGTCAAGCAACAAAGGGGTGACTAGCGGAACAACTTCACTACTGTAGGAGGGCTGGAGAGGTGTCTCACCGTTGTAGGCTGGCTGAGTCGTCTGCGCCTGAGCCACACCCACGGTGCGGGCCGAACCCGGCTGTTCCGAGGAACTAGTAAAGGCTTGTGGTGTGACCTCAGTCGGTAAGTAGGCAAATGTAGAATAGCGGGGCACATCCATGTCCGTGGCTGAGGGGCCCTGTGACACCACGGGGCCTGCAGAGATGGACTCTGTCTCCTTCTCGGCTTCATCAGGGTGCAACTCCGAGTAGTCAGGCTGGAGAAAGGTCTCTCTGCCCGAGCCAGTGTCAGCCTGGGTCGTCCTATCTGTGGAACTAGCAAACCAAGCACTTGTCTCAGTAGAAAGATCTCTCAATGATTCTTCTGAACCCGACGAGGATGCGTCTTCTGAAGCATTTCTTGTAGATTCTGGTTTTAGGACATCGTATGTAATCACCTCTGGGTTTTCCGAAGGAAACAGGTACCCACTTGAGACGTTTTCAAGAATGAATGGCACCGCAGAAGTGGGAGGACGGGAGCCTGAAGCATCGTCAGCTCCTGTATCAAGTCTGAAATCGGTTAGTAAATTCTCTTCTTCACTGATGTCTGTAGACATCTCTGGATACTCTGTTACAGAAACTGCCTTTGAGGAATCTACAGTACCAGATACGTTCACCTGTGGGAATCTAAGAAGAGTTTTAGAGCCGTCACTTAAAGAAGATGAAGTCCCTTCCACAGTGTGTGGTGGCAGTGCGGTTTGAGAAAACAGGAGTATTTCCTTTGCTGTGGCCAATTCATGGCCTGGCCTGGGCGTGGAGTTGACAGATGTGCTGGGAGGAGCCGCGCTCTTTGCAGAGGACTGGCCTCCTCTTGTTGGAGAGCGGTTGGTCTCGGCCTCGTTGTACCTCGTCCCCATGCGTTTGTAGTGTGTCGTGGTTGAAATTGAGGGCTCTTTTCTCCGTATTTGGTTTGTGGCACTCTCTCGACCAGGATTCACATCAGTGTCTTCCTCAATATCTTTGTCTTCTTCTTCCTTTAAAAATCAAATAACATTTAATGGGATATAAGGAACTGAGAGAAAATTCAACTGTTAAGAACAGCTTATCCCTCTAATCTTCATATTTGGAGTTTTGGGAACTTTTTAGCCTCATAAAACACTGATTTTAGGCTATTCTATCCTACTTGTTCACTATTCTTCTATCCTGTGTAACCTTTCCAACCTGTCACCTAGAGTAGGTAATTAAGCTTAATGAAAATACATTATAGGGCCTTTATTTAATATTATCGAATGAGACAACTATATTAATAGATACCACAGTTTAGTAGTTGTACTTATAAGTGGGAAGTGGGAAGTTATAAAGTGGGAAGTTTACTTTAATATGGTATTTATTTTCTTACTTTTAGGTTTCTTTATTCAATTTCCCAAGGAAATAAAAACTAAATAGCAATTAGCTCTCCTATAATATAAAGTGGCAGCAAAGCTTTACAAAGATAAAACTAGTTGGACATCAATATATGCAACTGTATACAATTGCAGTAAGTCTTAGCTTTTAAGTCTTCATAAGGGGAAGATTAAAGGTTAAAAGAGGCATTTAGTTTTATTTTCTTCATGTTTTTAATACTCACATTTTAAGCAGCTTGGTATTTTAAAAGAAGCTTGTCAAAATTTGATTATAAAACACAAATTTGATTGACAGTTTCCCTCAGTATCAGTATTCTGAAGACCAAATCTTCCATGCCAACTTAGGATAACTGCCCTGCAGTGTTGTAGCTAGGTGTCTACTAAGAACTAACTCTTTCATTCTTTCTCCCTCTCTCCACCTTGCTCTTCCTCTCTAGTGTGTGTAAGATGGTGAATATTAAGCCTGTCTGATCTAATTTAGTTCAAAAATTAAATTTCTAAAGGTAAAACGACAATATCTTCTAACCCCCAGGGACTTGATTTTGTCCATATCTTGGCACTCAAGAATTTGTTAGAATCATCACCTACTAGATCTCTACTGAGTCTTGTAAGATCACGCCTGGTAAAAGAAGAAAAAAGTGCTCATATACAAATCGGTCAGTAGGAAGAATCCAAGTCTTACAGCACGTGTGGTCACAGGAATGTGTCTCATACATGCAGTACAGAAAGCTGTACTGCATCTAGCACAAGTTTCCAAGCTTAAACTGGAATCAATACATCAAGCTTCTTTATTTGACTGGTCGTAAGGTACTTTTTAAGGCACATGTGACAGTTCTTAAGGAATGAATTAGCTTTATCTGAGTAAAAACAAACTTTTTAAGTGACAACCTTCTTAGGTTTTCCACATGAGGTTTTTCTAGACAAAGAATTACTAGTACTTTTTTTTTCTCCCCAATGGAATCTTGCACTCTGAGACTAAGGTTCACAAGAGCAAACACAAGCCAGAATAAAATAAGTTCTCTCATTTCCAAAGCTAAAAAAATTGCTCAAAAGGAAATAAAAATACTTTCCCTTAATTTGCTGTTGGAGAGAATCTGTTGGTGCCAGATATTTCTTCCTTTTTGTAGATGTTCTCGAAAATGTTTGTTAGAATCTGATCCAGATGGTGGCTGAGGATCAGTGTTAGGCTAGCAGAATGGAGTTTCTCCTCATCATTATTGTAAATGTGAGTATTTGCCTACTTCTCTAATTCACTCTGCACTACTACCTTCTACCAAATCCCTCTTTCCTTCTGCCTTTCCCTCACTCTCAGCAGATGGCCTTCCTGTTAGTCTCCAGAGAAAATGGAAGCTTACAGGCAATGTTATACCTCTTCCAAGTATTAAAAACATCCATATTCAAGGCTTATGAAGCATTTCTCTGTAATCTCTGAGTTCTGGGAGGCTGAGGCAGAATTACAAATTCAAGTCTAGCTTGACTATACAACTTAGCAAAGAATCCAACAAATGAACACTTCAATATTAACTTTTAAAATCCAACAATATGTAAAACCTGAAAAAAAATTTAATATGGAAAGTGTTCAAAATGCATATAAGCAGATATGATACCTTGATTGTTTCTTCAGCTCCAATTAATTCAGGAAAAAAGTCAAGTTCTACAAAATTAAAAGTGAAATTATTAAAATTTTTATTGAGCTACTTCCACTTTGGGGTTCACCTCTGAAAGAAAGTAGAAGGGAAGCACAATTAATATTAGCTTTGAAAATATACATCTCTCAAAAATTTTAGGCTTTTGTCTTCAATACTACTGAGTACTTACAATATAATATTGCATAAACTTATGTCTAGCTGTATTCATAAACTTGTTATCTAGAGTGACACTACTCCAGTTTACTTTCTCAACTCTACTCCACATCTTACTGAAGGTACATCAGAAAAGGACAGTGGTGATGTAGTTGAATATAAAAAAAAATAATTTTTCATCAGTGCAGTTTTTTCCATCTTTAGCAGGCCTGATAACAGCCAATATGGGGAAATGCCAGGGATTTTTCTGGAGAGCTGGCAGGATTCATCTCCTCCTTAGGATAGTCCTTTCTGACTGAGAGTCAAATACTTAGTGTTTCACATCTCAGATCTGAGCTCATTCTTACTTGTACAAAGGACACTGTCTTCTAGCCTAGGCCAACAGCAGGGAAGACTGAGCAGATGGGTTCCTGGCATCCCCTATGGCAAACAGGTAAGACTCTCTATGCAAAGAATTCAGTAATCAGGTTCATTTACGTCTGCTTTCCTCAACCAACAAGAATGCACATATTTCCAATACAGGATACCTCAATGTTGAAGCAAAATTCTCAGCAAATGTCAGGAATGATAAGAAGAAGCTCCCTCTTCTGTAAGGAATTTAGCCACAATGCCAAGTTAACAGGGCCCAGCAAATGTGTTCTTCTCTTTGCTCAATCCTGGGAATTCAACTGAGGGGTTTTGCACTGAGCTGCACCTCTGACCTGCTTAATTATTTTGTTTGCTTTCGAGACTGAGTCTCACTAAGTTTCTACATCACCCAGGGTGGCTCCAACTTGTGATTCTACTGTCTCAGCCTCCAGAGTTCTGGGGATACAGGTGTAAACTGCTGTGCCAGGGTCAGCGTTATTCCCTAGTCTTTGTGTGAGCTCCTTAGGTGCCTGGGAGCACTGCAGACAAAGCTTCACCATGACTACACTCATGCTTTTGTTACACAGCAGGTGCTTTTCTAAAATCTTTCTCCTTCTCTAATGTTGCTCAGTGCTGCTTTGAGGCTGCTTATGTTCTGATTTATGTCCTTACCAGTCCTAAAAGCAAATGCTTCCTCTACAGAACTTTCATAGCATAATTGAACTAACATTAAATACGTCATCATACGCACGCTGTTTTCTGATACAGACTTTTTTATCAGAAAACTTCTAGATATTAATAAATGTAAAAGCAAAATGCAGCTCTGCACATGAACTCTGCTAAGAAGAGAAATACAGTAATATCTAAAAATGCATCCAGTTCTCAAGATGTAGGTAAAGTTAATTTAACTCTCAGTAACTATTTCACTGTTACTTACCTTGAATAATGTTTCATGCTATAAAAACAAAAACACCTCACTAGAAATAAAAGTCTTAACTTTCAACTTTCAGCATTCCTGTTAAAACTGATCATAAATTTGAAAACTTTTATGTAGGTGGTGTTTTCTCTTTTTGTTCTTCTTGATCCTTTTCCATCCTCTGATTTTTACACTTTTTTCTAATATTTCTAAATTAATGTGACTCCAATGGTGCCAAACACTAGAATCTTTGTAATCTCAATGAGATGAACAAATGTTGATTTAACAGTGAGCTGCAACTAAACTGTGATAGACACAACCTTCAATGTGATTTTCTAAAAATTATAACAAGAGAAGTTCATTCACATAAAAATTTTCAAATTCACCATGAGGTAATTCTTAGTTCTATGGAAAATAGTTTAAAACAGAGCTATCTCTTTTCCTGCATCTTCAAAATATTGTACCACAAATAATAATTGCATATTGTTAGTGCTACATATATTATACCATAGATTTCATTTCTCTATAAAATCTTCAAAAAATCTCAACACTTTTCCATTCCTCCTAGTGTACATATGAAAATGTTTTAAAATTTAAAAAGTATGGTCTCATTCCAACTGATTACACCTTTTCAATAAACAAAGGTGATTTTCATGTTTCATTGGAAGCGGAAGGTGAGGTATATTTAATTATCATATTAAAGATTGATTTTGTTTAGTATTCTCAATGTATATTGAATTTATTTTCACCTCTTTACTAGATTATAAATTAAATGGATTATGTTTCAGAGAAGATTAAAGCCAACATTTTAGCCCAATGATATCCCCAAAAGAATATCAGTGGTTTCTACTATAACTGAGTTTGCTGTTTGTTGCAGTAACAAGGAAGAAATTCTTTGGCTCTGGGCTGAACCTGAGGGCTCGCACAGCACTCGGAGGCCTTCTTGACCCATGGCACTTTCCTGGGTGGTTATCCAAGAGCTGGTGCTCTGTATCCACTGTAAAGGCTCTTCATTCTGTTCTTCAAATGCATTCAGATTATTCAACCGACAGAAATCCTGGCATTTCCTGGAATACCTCCATTCCCTAGAATCTAGAAGCTTCTGTTGAATTTTTTCAGAACAGTGTTGAAATAAAATAATTCTGGAAGACTGTTTTTATCTTCCTAAAGATTCTGAAGTATTATTTTTGAAAGTCTGAAAGTTCAGGACTGTACCACTTTGTTGGTTGGTACCAGGTCATCACACTGGGTTCTCCTTGGTCTAAGGTTTCCTCACAAATTATCAAACTGATATATTCTAACTGACATATATTGGTATATCAGAGTTTAAATATTATACTGATTTATAGCATGTCCTCACTTTAGAAAAGTAGAGTCCATGAGGGTAGAAAAAAGTGTGAGTGTTACTATCATCTATTTTTGATTGAAAATTAATTTATATTTATGTAATAACTGAACAAAGTTATATTAACTTGTTGAAAGTTCATTTTGGAGTGTGTGTAAAGTTAGATTGGTTTAAAAAGTACTACCCTAGTACAAAGTTAATATTCCATAACACAAAAGAAGTGATGCTGCAGTGGTTGACAAGCAAAGCTTATTTAATCATTTGAAGGTAACCAAGGTTCACAGTGGCAAAGGAAAAGCAATACTGATTGCAACTGCTTCAGACTTTGCTTTCAAATGCCTTCATACAAGACAGTCACGTGAATAGCAGAGCATGGTACAGGCGGAATAAAGACAGATGAATAGGGACTTAAGACAACCACATACAGCTGAAAAGCACATGGACTTAGGGAAAACATGGTGATTTATTTATCATGGATTTAAATTCATGTACACGTAACAAGTATAACTAAAATGAGCAAAAAATGAATCAAGCAAATTATCAGTTTAAATATACAACTTAATTAAGTTAACAAATGAAATACATGACTTGGAAGACTTTTTCCCTTCACAAATATTAATTAGAATTTTTGAAATCTATGCAAAAATTTGGGCAATCATAAATTACCTCTTTCAATTTTTCTAAGAAAACAAAAAACGGCACAATATTTCTTAAATAACAATATACCAATTCAATATGATATCACATAGTGTTACTGAAATAATCAACAACATAATTAACAGGATGAAATGATATATTACTAATAAAAACTATAAAACAAGCAGTACTCACAAGTCTCTCTTAGCTACATAAAAAAAATTCAGTAATATTTTATGCGTTAAAATCTGAATGTTTTACCAAACCACACAATAGTTTTGCTGTCAAGGCTTTTACTGTTATATATCTACCTTATAAATAATAGTTACAATATGTAATTTCCACACTAAGTTATATATATATATATATATATATATATATATATATATATAATTAAAACACAGACTTCAAAATTAGGAAGAATAAATTCTAAGAGAATCAGTATTTCCATTATGGAGCATAAGAAAATTAAAAACTTTTGATAGGAATAGTCAGGGAATATTCTACCTAAGTTTGTGAGGCTGGGCTTTAAAGAGATATATTGTATCAAAACATCCAAGAATAAATTTTTTAAAAAACACCTTTACACCATACTTCAAGGGACTAAGACATCATGGAGATTAAGTGGTGGGTCTCAACTAGCATCTCACTATAACAACATTCAACAGTGTCCCGATCCTTTGAAAAGATAGAAAGTAAGTTATAATACTTATTTTGTATAAATATGAAAATACTACAAATGATTCAAGAATAGTATAATTTTTTTGCCAAGATAGACTCAGACTAAAAAAATTCACTCAAATTTCTCTGGTAGAAAATTGACATTTGATCTGCTTCTCCATATGCAATAAGTTTCTTAAAAAGAATAAAAATTATTCAGCAAGTGGCTAATTCTCACATAGTGACTAGAAACAGTAAGTATAAATAGTTTAATGTGATTATTTTTACAACCTGAAAAACTGTTCTATGTACAGAAAATATTTGTGAATTTTTTATAAGGATATATTCTGATACATAATATAATAATTGTGGGGTGTTGGAATATACATGTAGCAACTTAATCTTTTTTATTTCTTTTTTCCTCTTCTACCTTCCATCTTTTCCCAACCTCAGATCTCCTTCCTACTTGCACAAAATTTATTTCCTGCTTTCTATCACTTTTCTTTTATTTTTCTCTTTCAATTATTTATACTCAGGTTCTTACATAATGTAAACCATGCAATATTTAACCTTCTTGTCTGATTTATTTTACTTAGAATTATGGACTTACAGTACACACATAATTATAGTGGCATCATCAAATGAAGATAGTAAAATTTAGTGAATATATTCGCCATAGTGAATATAGTTGGAAGTTAAACATGAACAAACAAGGGTAAAGCAGATGTTTTGTTTCTGTCACGTAGCTCTCTTCACCTGTGGTGCTGGCTGACAGGGTTAGTGCTGTACTGATGATGTCATCCTGTAGGGAGTCGGCTTGGAGAGCTCTGAGGATTGCTGTCATTCAGTGGGGAGAGTGACTTGGTGCAGTTAAATTGTGGTCAGTTACTTCTATACCCATCTTTCAATAAAATTTAGAGCTCTTTTTTTGAGACAGGGTCTCACTTTTGTAGTTCAAGCTGTCCCTGAGCTCAGCCTTGAACTCACAGCAATCCTCCTGCCTCTGCCTCCCGAGTGCTGGGATTGCAGGCATGAGCTGCCACACCTGGCACTGTGGTATGTGGTTCTGATTGCTTTTGGGTGTGAGTCTCCATGCAGGGCATTGCTGTATGTGGTTACAAGGGATCAAAACTGGGCCCTTGTACTTGCAAGGCAGGCGCCAGAACCACTGAGCTAAGCCCTGGCGCTAGAGCTCATTTTTCACTGAACACTAACTTGATTTGTAGGGGGGGACCCTGCTAAAAGTAGCAGGAAAAAAGGTTCAACATACATAAATCAATAAATATAATACACTACCTTAACAGAATCAAGGACAGAAACCATAAGGTCATCTCAATAGATGTGAAAAAAGCATTTGACAAAATCCAACACCCATTTATAATCAAAACCCTGCAGAAAATTGGAATAGATAGTCTATATCTCAAACTAATAAAAGCTATTTATGAGAAACTAATAGCCAGCATCACCCTAAATGGTCAAAAACTGAAACCTTTCAAACTAAGATCAGGTACAAGACAAGGTTGTCCACTTTCACCACTCCTGTTCAATATTGTGCTAGAAACGTTAGCCACAGCAATTAGGCAAGACAAAGAAATGAAAGGAATAAAGATAGGGAATGAAGAAATTAAACTGTCATTATTTGCTGAGGACATGATACTCTACCTAGAGGATCCTAAAAGATCTGCAAGAGACTGCTAGACCTAATCGCCAAATTAAGTAGTGTAGTTGAATACAAGGTTAATGCTCAAAAATCATTAGCCTTTATATCCACAAACAACAGATTCACTGAGCAAGAAATTGGGGAATCAATCCCCTTCACAGTAGCACCCCCAAAAATGAAATATCTAGGAATCAGTCTAACAAAGGAGGTGAAAGACCTCTACTCTGAAAATTACAGCACTCTGAAAAAGGACATAGAAGATACCAGAAAATCGAAAGGCATTCCTTGTTCTTGGGTTGGAAGAATCAATATCGTCAAAATGGCTGTACTCCCACAATTATTATACAGATTCAATGCAATTGCAATTGAACTCCCAATAGCATATTTCACAGATCTAGAGAAAACAATTAAGAAATTCATCTGGAATCACAAAAGACATAGAATAGCAAAAGCAATTCTAAGCAATAAGGACATGATGGAGAGTATTACAATCCCAAACTTGAAACTGTACTACAAAGCCAATGTGATAAAAACACATGGTACTGGCCAAGCAACAGACTCGAGGACAAGTAGAGTAGATTAGAAGATCCAGAAACAACTCCAAATACACTAACCTATATCATTTCTTACAAAGGAGCCAAATACCTTCAGTGGAGGAAGGATAGCCTCTTGGTGCTGGAAAAACTGGACTTTAGCCTGCCAAAGGCTAAAGCTAGACCTAGCTTTTTCACTGTGTACTAAAATAAAATCAAAGTGGATTAGGGACCTAATATTAAACCAGACACACTACACCTGCTGCAAAACAGGTTAGGTAAAACTCTTGAAGACATTGGTCTAGGGAAAGATTTCATGAACAAATCCTCCATAGCATGAGAACTGGTAGAAGAAATCAATAAATGGGATCTTATCCTATTGAGAGGTTTCTGCACAGCAAAAGAAACCACCAACAAAGTGAAAAGGCATCCAACAATATGGGAAAGAATCTTTATCAGCTATTTCTCAGACAAAGGGTTACTATCTAGAATATATAAAGGGCTTACAAAAATCAATCCACCCAAATTTAAAGACCCAATTAAAAAATGGACATCTGAAATGAACAGACATTTTTCAGAGAAAGAAATAAAAGGAGCTGAGAAGCATATGAAGAAATGTTCAACATCACTAGTCATTCAAGAGATGTAAATGAAAAAACAACATTAAGATTTCATCTCATTCCACAAAGAATGGCTGCTATCAGAATTAGCGAGCAACAAATGTTGGCAAGGCTGCAGAGAAGGAACCCTTCTCCACTGTTGGTGGGAATGTGACTTGTACAATCCCTGTGGAGATAAGTTTGCAGATTCCTCAAAAAATTACAATTAGAGGGCCAGGGAGTTAGCTCAGTGGTTCCGGCGCCTATCTTACAAGCGCAAGGACTGGGATTCGATCCCCAGTAACCACATACCATATCGGGTGTGGAGACTCACACCCAGCAGCAACCAGTATCACATATCACAGTGCCGGGTGTGGTGGCTCACGCCTGTAATCCCAGCACTCGGGAGGCAGAGCAGGAGGATTGCTGTGATGTGAGTTTGAGGCTGAGCTCAGATCCAGCCTGAACCACAAAGCGAGACCCTGTCTCAAAAACAACAACAACAACAAAAACAAAAACAAACAACAAAAAAACTACAATTAGAGGTGCCATTTGATCCTGCTCTTCCTCTGGTAGGTATATACATAAAAGAATTAAAAGATTCATATCACAGTGACATATGTGTACCCATGTTTATGACAGCTCAGTTTATGATTGCTACATCTTGGAAACAACCCAAATGTTCATCAACTGGGGAGTGGATAAAAAAGCTGTGGTTCTTCTACACAATGGAGTATTACTCTGCCATAAAAAATGATAAGTTTGAATCATTTATACTTAAAAGGATGTACCTTGAGGACATCCTCATAAGTGAAATAAATAGGTCACAGATAGATAAATATTGCATTTTTTCTGGTATGAGGAAATAAAGATGTAAATGAGTTCTAGAATGTATGTTATATATTATGAAATAGAAAATACTCAAAGTGAAATAGAGTGAAGGAGGAAAAATAATGATATTATAACAAAAAAGAAAGGAAACAAAGCTTATGTATATAGGGAGTGGGGGTGGTAGGGTAGGTAGGGCTATGGGAAAAAATGAGAATTAAGTTGTCATATACTGGTACAAATTCTCATTGTTGAATGCAATCATGATGTATATATGTAATGTACCAATAAGATTTCAATTAAAAAAGTACACTGTGCTTTGGAGAGACAACATGTATAAAATTCTATACTATTAAAACAGTCCTTAACTTAAGAAGCCAGCTAATTTAAAGAAATGTGCAATAGTGATCAAAGAATATGTGCTTTATTTAGGCCCATGTGGGATTAAAGTACCTGCTGGAGCATTTGGATACTACAGGCAAATTGCTACACAAGAGTTTTTTTTTCTGTACATAAAACTGACATGTAATGAGGATGATTTATAACTCTTATTTTACATTAAAATGGTTAAAAATTTTAATGAGTCACCTCAGGACAGGAATGGCCAAAGAATATGTACATTGTATATATACATGTGTATGAATGTAGGATGTGTATGTGCAATACATACACTGACACACATACTTTCATACACACATTGATACACACATCAATGCTGAGACCTGAAATCTGCTTGTACCTAGAAAAACAGAATTGATTATGTAAACTTCCAAACTCAAATTTTGATGGTCAGTGCTTCATTCAGTTATTGCATATGTTTGAGATCAAATGATTTTCCCATAATACTTATAAAAGATGCATGCTAATAAAACACAATTAGAAACAACTTAGGTTTTTCTTTTAAGGAAAAGTATTGGCAAATCAACCCACAGAAAACACCAACAAAGTTATAAAATGTGGAAATACAGCTAAGATGAACTGTTGCCTAAATATTTCAAAGTGCCTCACATGATCTTAGGATCATGGATATACTTACTACAGAATGGTTTGGGGGCTGAAAAAGGAAATAAACACAAATGAAACCAATTCTTAACTGTCCAGAATAGTAGCTTCGGTATTCACATAGCAATTTGCATCTGATAAGCTTTACAAACATGAACATTTCCTTGCTCCTTTAAAAATGAAAACATCAATATTAAAATTAATTTTCTCATTGTCTTGCACTAGGTTGCACTCAGAAATAGTTTTCATGTTTCACATAATGACCCAGCAATTCAGCTTTAAGGGAAAATGATTTTGCCATTTGCTAAAACAACATAAAGACAGAAGAAAGCACCAGTGCATTTAGTAATCAAAGCAGCTTCATTTACTTTGCAAACACAAAGGTGTATCAGGGAAGCACTTACCAGCGTCATTGGGAGGCATGTCCACTATCAGTTGGTCACTGTATTTTCCATATAAGCCATTAGTACATATGGCTACTATTTGAAGAACATAACTCATATTAGGTAGTAAATTATTGATAATAGCACCCTAAAAAAGATATTAGTAGTTATATTCTTAGAAGAATATTAATACACTACTATGAGTATTAAGGGGTCCTAGGAAACTTTTCATTTTGCAGTGGAATACATTTATATTTTATCATGCTAAGAAAAACCTTATACACTGCTGTTACATATGAATTTTTATGTTTATGTATGATGAATATATTAAGAACAAGTTAGTTTTTAACTTTTTGAAATTTGATTTTAGAAGTGACCAAATTTATAAATGAATAACTAACAACTAAAACTGACATTTTAAACAAATAAATATGGAGGAATCATAAATGAGGATAAACATGTGAAAATAATGAAAAACTAATTTATCACTTCATTATCTAAAAATATATATTCAAACAATAATAAAACTATCTTCTTTGCATAATCATGAATTAAACAGAATTACTTAAATCCTACAGTCTTATCATATTGATATATTTATATATTCTATGCATCAGAATTAAAATACTATTTTATGTATTTTGCCCATTTGCTATTAAGCACAATAATAATAATGAGTGTTTCATTTAAACAAAGGTCTCCAGGATTTGCAGGACGACATTCGCCTGCATACAGACCCCAGAGTCATGTCACCTGTGGTGGCACTATCCCCAGAGTTGCATTCAGGGAAGGTTTTGCTGACTGCAAGTGCATTAGAGCAATCGCTGTCCCACCAAAGCAAAATATAATACTCCTTATTCAAGCCACAGAAGGAAACTACTTATTTGCATTAATTTGGGTGCATGAGTGAGATGAGGTGAGGTAGATCATTTAGTAAGAATTAATTGTCATTTTACATTCTCAAAATGGGGACCCAGTTATCACTTCACATCTGTCACCTAGAAATTTGATGCAAAGAAGGGGATTTGGGGATGCCCTACTTTATTCTTCCCATGGTGAGACCGCCTCATGGAGGAAATGGCATCAGGGGACTGATATCCTAACCTCAGTTTGCTCCATAACTGTGAGACTCTAATTAAGGCACTTAATCATCCCCTAAGTGCCTTGGTTTGTAAAGAGAGGTCACATTATACAATCTCTGGCTTGTAAATTTATACACGTATAGTTGCTCTATAATGTTGGCAAAGTCATGATCTTCTTGCAATTTACTGTTAGCTTTTGATATAAGTTTTATATCTTGTCTGCTCCACCCTGGAAACCTTCATATAAAGTCTAAAGTAACTAAGGATAAAGTAAAAAAGTCTAAAATAACTAAGTCATCTGCAAGCCCTTATCTTGGAAATTTAAACTATAAAGTTATCATACATCAAAAAAATATCAGTCTCATAGTTACCAAGTCTTGATAGCCATCTGTCAGAAATTCATGCTTGGTTTGGTCTTCTCCCTCCAATTGCTGGTACACAACTGCAAACTTCTCAATCATGGTATCATAAACCACTCGAGGTCTTTCCCATGTAATGAGAAGGCTGGTATAATTTTCTGGGTCTGCCTGCACATTTTCTGGTTCTGAACTACAGACTTCAGAGAGGAAAAAAAAAAAAAAGACTTATCAACAGAATCACTGGCCTCTGGGACTCTACTAAGTAAAACATATTGTAAAATTTTGTTCTTGTGTTTTATCTCAATGTAGGGTAAAAGTTTACACGTTATATTTTTGCATTATGGAGGTTTTATTTATGTTGTTTTCTGTATCTAAAATTGTAGTAGTTGCCTTTTAATTATTATAACAAAAAACCTGTGACAGGTGATTTTATAAAGAAAAGAGGTGCATTTGGCTTCTGGGACTGGAGGCAGGAAGTCCAACCCTCACAGCAAAGATCCTATCAGTTGCATCACAGCCTGGGCTGAGTAGGTGTGGGTCTCTGTGTCAGTATGAACCTCCTCCCTGTGCCTCTGAGCCACAGGACAACCATGGAAGTTGCATGACCTAATCTAGTTGTATCCCAAAAGGCACCACTTCTGAATGTCCTAGCAGAATTTTTCCATCTTTTTACTGCCATTATCATAAGACTGTGAAGGTTTAATACCTGCATCAGGTTAGGAGGAGAAGCCATAGCTCCTATCTTTTTTTTTTTTTTTCTTTTGCTTTGTTCAAGCTTTAGATTTCCATTAAAAAAAAAATCTTGGTCAAATGCTCCCCTCTCTACTACATGTGCTGTGTTCTGTACGGAAGTGATTGATGTTACTCTCACTTGTCTATTTCACCAGTATTATTGCTTTATTTTCACATGCTCATACTACTTTCATCTGAACTTCTCAGCTCTTCCAGTAGGTTATAAACCTAAGAAACATACCCTCTCTTTCTAGATTGCCTAGAACAGTTTTCAATTTATCCGGCCGACAAGTCATTTGTAGAAACAAACAAACCCAGGTTAACTTCCTGATCACTATGTCTTTGTCTTTTCAGCACCTGACAAATACATTTAGCTTGGAACGAGGCTAAGATGGTCTATTATCAGGGATTTTGTTATTAGAGAATTTTTGAAATAATTAACAGTTCCCAACCTGCCATAGCTATAGAACAATTAAAACTATCATTTCAATAGTTTTCATAACTGCTAATAAAAAACTCACCTTGACATAAATAAGAGATTAAATAATTAATTTCAAGGAATAGGAAAAACTCTCTTCTGCTGAAAAATGTGAAAAACTGTTAAGAAATTTCTTATAATAAATTTAAATTCATGCTAGGAATTATGCCATAGATTTCGTCCCATCGGAAAGAATGCCCTGGTACTTCATTAAAAGCATTCATAATGAGATAGATTGCTTAACCCAGCGAGGAATAAATAAGTGATATGATTTTTTCATATTGTAAATGAAGCAAAATTATAAATGTTGTCTGTTCACGGGGCAGAGATATTTGTAAAACTGGGAAAGCTCTCTCAGGACAAAGTTTAATCCGTAAGACCACAGAACGCAGGCTCTATTTTGAGGCAACATTTGCAGTTACAAAGCCAGTGAATGGGATTGTGGAGCCGATTTAGCTCAAGCGCTTACCACGGAAACCGAGCCCATAAGGACTGGACAGAGAGAGATACGTCAGCAATTGCACGTGATGAGGCTAAAGTCTTTTTGTCTTGGCTAGTCTGTAGTTCATCTCATGAACACAAGAGGGCACCCGCAAGTAACAATTGGCTAAATAAATT
Source organism: Petromus typicus (assembly GCA_004026965.1). NCBI lineage: Eukaryota > Metazoa > Chordata > Mammalia > Rodentia > Petromuridae > Petromus > Petromus typicus. The sequence goes on from PVIR01013292.1 coordinate 40,361, forward strand.
GAAATTTAAATTTCATGTGTAGCAATCAGTACTAGCAATTTTAGAATCCGTGCTCTATGATGTCAACGTATATGAGAGGACTCAAAATATGTATGTATTTGTTACATGGATAATTGTGTTAACAGAATTTTTCACTGAAAAATTATTATTATTATTATTATTACTTTTATTTATGTAGGGAGAGGTTAGAGTGAGTTCCCCTTTGGAAATACGAAGACAATTATTTTAGTGTTAAAACATTAGTTCAAAGAACACGTCTTCTAATTTAAGTTTAAACTACATCGTGTTACGCTATCTTATGACATTTCTATTACTGCGCACCAGATGGCGGAAGACCACACAGCCATCTTCAAAATCGAGCTAATCACATAAATTACCATTATGGAAACAGGATTGCCTCAAATTCAGTTCGAATGAGTTCTAAATCCATTTCTTGATGGTGAAAAGTGATTCTGGAAAATATAACCTCTAGACTTTCTCCTAATCAATCTAACTTTTTAGAGAGAATCACTTAAAATGAACTATATTCAAGCTGAAAACATCTAAAAAATTATTAATTTTGTGCATATACACAAAAAATCTCTTCAGAAAAATATAAAGTCATGAACTGAGAAATATCTAAAGGACTATTGTCCAAATAGTACAAATTAATTTGACTGGATGTCTAGGCATATTGGGCCTTATAGTAAGTAGTAGCAATTAGAAAATGCTTCAAATTTCAGCATTTTTTTCTCATTTCTCTGCCCACAGAGTTTCATTCCTTGCCTTCCTCCTTACAGGTCTTTAAAAGTTTCTTGGTTATTTCATAATACTCTGATCTTACTATTTGTGAATCATTGCTTTTGTTTGATAATCAATAGTTCAGTATTATATCATAAATCTGCAGTAAACTCTTATTGTTTGGTTGTTGACACACAGAATTCTTTGAGGAAAAATATACATCCTTTAGAACTTCAAGAGAAAAAAACCTATCCTTCCACCTGCGTTCTGTGAGTTTGCCAAAAATTTGTTTTGTAAGACAGAGCTAGTCTTTTAAATAATAATCCAATTTGTTTCATGTATGCTTGTTGGTGTTCAAATATAATTCTGAGAATAACCAGTAGAGAAGTGATTAATATGCACTGAAATTTTTCTTTATTTCTTATTGAGTCTACTTATTAAGATGATATGCATTCTTTAGAGCGCATTATCTGTACTGAAAATCAAGGAGGGTTTCCAGGTCAGTACACACTTACGTGCCAAGTACAAGCTACCACAGGAAAAGGCAGTAACCAAACACTGGTGAATCCAGTACTCTGTTGAGGTTTCACTTCTTTTTCAGGACTGTGTCTTACATCTGATGCCTTTCCAGAACTGAGTGCAACGTGGGTCATAGTTCATTCTCCAGGGAACCTTGGCCAGGAAGGAGACATGGCCCCTGATGGAGCTCTCTGAGCCAGGCCTTCCCATGCCCCAGAGCCCACATGAAGTCATACAGAAGGCAGGCACATGGGGCAGTACTGTGCTCACCCAAAAGACCTCCCACTGAGTCGTCTCTCTTCACAGAGCTACAAATGTACTGCTTTTCATCTCATTTCCTCCTGCTGGTTTCAGGCACTTCTTACTTGCTCCCAGGCACTCTTTTCAAATAATGCAGAAGATGCTTTTCTTGCCCTTAGAAAGCTCATTCCTGTGTTTGCTTCATAATGTTTAAAGTTAGAAAAGTTAAGAAACAACGGGTGCCTTTAGTGTCCAAATTCTGAACTCCTTTCAAAGAGGAATATAATACCTCCTGTAAGATGGTGCTACTAAGTTCTGTGGTTCTTAAAAGTGAACTCCTTTTAATCTTCTGCATAGATCAAATGAATTAGTGCTTGTCAAAATTAAACATATTTCCCACTCCAAGTTGCAAAAGCTTTATGAACTTTTAGCTGGTATAAAGCACTGTGCTTATCATTTACCTTTTTTTTACTTGGAGGAAGAAAAAATACCTAATACATAGGAACATATATAATTGTGGAACATATATAAGTTGTGGAAAAAGTGCCAGAAGATTAAGAATTGTCATGAAGAAAAAGGGAAAAAGAAGAAGGAGAGGAAAAAAAAAAAAAAAAACCAGAAAAGATATGGAAAGACCGGGAAAAATCTATGTGTTAATCAGGAAAGATGATAGGATCGCCAAGCGGGCATGAGCACCCTTTGCCTTCCTCACCCTGATGTGCCTCCAGGGGGAAGGCACAGCCCCAACACCCAGCTTTAGGACCAAAATGTGGAAGTACAGGAAGAGACAGGGCGGTGATTCTCAGGGAGTGGCAGAGAAAATGTCATAATTACTGAGAGTGCACCACGTGTGACTCAGCCTTTTCCCACTAATTTGCGGTTCGTAATTGATGAGTAAGCACAG
>PVIR01013293.1:0-42671 GCA_004026965.1 Petromus typicus
AAACTTCTTTAGGTGTCTGAGATACATTGGTGGAAATGTAAATAACCTCAGTTGGGCAGCTTTTCACTTAGTCATCCTGGTACTGTCACAGTTCTGCTTATAAATCCACTCTTGCTCTCTCTCCCTCTTTTCTTCCTCCCTCCATCCCTCTCTTTCTTCAATTCTTCCATTCTGCTTGTTGTCTTTTTTTTTTTTTTTTTTTTTTTTTTTTTTTTTTTTTTTTTTTTTTTTTTTTTTTTTTTTTTTTTTTTTTTTTTTAGGTTTTTTTTTGGAGACAGGGTCTCGCTTTGTGGTTCAGGCTGGCCCTGAGCTCATCCTCAGACTCACATCACAATCCTCCTGCCTGTGCCTCCCGAGTGCTGGGATTACAGCCGTGAGCCACCACACCCCGCACTGTGGTATGTGGTACTGACTGCCGCTGGGCATGAGTCTCCACAACTAGTATTGTATGTGGTTATTGGGGGTCGAACCCGGGTCCTTGCGCTTGCAAGACAGGCGCCGGAACCACTGAGCTAAATCCCCAGCCAACTTGTTGTCTTTCTTGTACTGCCATTGTACTGTCATTCACAACTGTCTGCCTCCTCATGTTAATGAGTTACACTGATGAGTAACAGTTCTCAATCATGTGTTGGTCACTCTCAGCTCTACCATTAACATTGATTTGATTAGGCATAGTGGAACTTAATTGTCTTCAGAGACACTTGTGTTCTAACTACACTGTGTGGGATATCTGGATGTGTCATGTGACTAGGAGACAGAAGTTTATATCTGCTCTCCGTTCTCTCTCAATCACTTTCTCTTCTAAATCTTCATTGCTCTGAAGTGAGTTGATGGCAACACGACTTCTATCATAATATTCTTTTCTCAGAGTCAATTGATCATGAACTGAATCTTCTGGAAGCATAAACCAAATAAGTTTCTCTATTAAACTGTGAGATTCAGATGCTTCGTTTAGCAATAGAAAAGCTGACTGAGATACAAAATTGGTTCTAAAGAAACAGTCACTGTTGGTTTATACACTACCTAATCATATGATTCAGAATTCTCTGAAACTGGTTTAAGGGGGGAGTTTGGAAAGGTTTGCACATATTGAAAGAGAAGTCCTAGAGTGTAAGTAGTGATTAAATGGGGCTATGGTCAGGTTCAGAGGAGAATAATGATAGGAATGTGGAGTGAAAATGCAAGTTTCATTTTGGAAGAAGACTTGGGTATTGACTATGGACTATGCACGTTGTACTGTGATGAAATTATTTTTCACATATTTCACGCAGGTACTAAGATTATCTGGTATGGTGGTAGAAAAGAGGAGTAGACTAATTTTTCTATCAGAGAAAATCTCAGGGCATCCCACAGTAAAGTCTGTATCGTGAGGAATTGCTATCCCATTACTTTACCCTTTTGGAATGGGATAGTTTATAAACTATCATTGTGCATGTGTAACTTGATTATTATATTTTCCAGACAGCCCTTACTGATACACAAATTAAGTAAATTAAACTAGGGTGCCCATTTCCCATGTTCAGGGAACCCTTCCATGACAACTAAGTTTTTAAGGTTCTTAAGTTCGGAACAGGTATTTTTAAAGCTAGAATTCATAGCATGTGAAATGTAAGATTAAAGAAACTTTATGTCACAATAACCCTAGAAATAGTAAAATATATAGTGGCTTGTAACAAGAAAATGCAATATTATACAAATATATTCATGTGTCAAGAAGATGACTTCAATATATTCTTACAGAAAAATATGATATTTTCATGGTGCATAAATTTCCTGCACACACCCTCCAACTTACTCTTCATCTGAAATCATAATTTCTTCTATGATTTGGCTATAATTCTCTCTCTTTTTTTAGGTTTTTTGAGACAGGGTCTCGCTTTGTGGTTCAGGCTGGCCCTGAGCTCAGCCTCCAACTCACATCACAATCCTCCTGCCTCTGCCTCCCGAGTGCTGGGATTACAGGCGTGAGCCACTGCCCCCGGCACTGTGGTGTGTGGTACTGGTTGCTGCTGGGTGTGAGTCTCCACGCCCATTATTGCTATGTGGTTACCGGGGAATCGAACCCAGGCCCTTGCGCTTGCAAGACAGGCGCCGGAACCACTGAGCTAACTCCCCGGCCCGGTTTGGCTATAATTCTTTTGAGAGAGTTGTATCCATTTAAATAAAGATAAAAAAGATGTAAGTAGATAAATGTTTCTTGCTGACTCATTGAAATACTATTATATGGGAAGCTTAAATTATACTCTTGTAAGTTATAATATTAGTATTTTTATTGGCTCAAAAGTAAATGATTAGTACTTTAAGAACTAGAGTTTTATGGACTTTTATTTATTCAAGCATATATATATATATATATATATATATATATATATATATATATACTGTAAGTGAACATTTTATTTTAATGGCATATATCTGCTGTTTTACCCTGAATAATGCATATGAAAATCATGTAGATATTTATTATTATTTTAAAAATAGATCTTTATTCATAGTGTGGAGCTTAGGTTAAATATTTATGAAAAGGCATAGGCTTGTATGGATAGTAAAAATTTATATATATATATATATATATATATATGTATAATATATATAAATTACATGAATTAAAATTTATTTTAAAATAATTGAAATACGTATCCAACTAGATGTATACCCAATATGCTTGCTGTCATTTAAAAGTTTATAAGAATTTTATAAAAAATAAAATAAAACTTCTAAGTGTGAATCCTCACAATCAACAGATATTGAAATAGAGGCTGAAAAGGTCACAAAACAACAGTGCATTCCAGGGAGAAGAAAGTTTTTTTAAAAATACAAAATAAACTATTTTTCTTTACATCTTTATATTTTAGTAGTATGCTTTATAATTAAATATATTATATCTCATTTATCTTGAATTATCAAGTAGTATAATGTTTTATTCTTTAATTCTTCATGAGTATGTATATCTATAGGCATGTGTATATTTTACTATACTATTTTGTCTTAGTTTTAGTTGTTTCCCTACAGATCAGTATGCATTTTAATACATTACAATCTCCCTTGAGGATAAGTTCATGAATTTCACATACAGTGTGACATCTTTACAACATTTCAGCTTTCACAGATATTTTGTGATACATATATATTATTTTCTGTCCCACTATATTGACAACGGCTAATATAATGGTTTTTCCTAAAAGTATACTGATATTAAAGTATTTATTAAAACAAAGAAAATTTTTTCAATTACTTGACCACTATCAGAAAATTTCCCTCAATATCAGAAAAGCTTATTCTACTTGTCTTATGAAAATTTCACATACTTTCTTCCCATACTGATCATATTGTAATGTATATACTGTTAATATAGATTTTCTAACTCTAATATTTTTCATTTTGCTGCTATTATATATATGTATTTATACACATATATATATACATATATATACAGAAAATATATGAATGTGTGTGTGCATATATACTAGTGTATTTATGTATTGTATATCTCCACTTATTCTTCAAAAAGTATTTTTCTGTAACTCATAATAAAGTGTTACAGAGTACATACTTAGCAAAAAAAGTGTGTGTTTTTTAATTTCTCTGCATAGCTAGTAATTTAGAATACTTTATTTCACATTTATTAGTGTGAGATGAGGTACAGCCTTTTGACAGTATTTCAATTATTTTTGTCACTCACATAGCTCAAAGCTTTGAAAAATGACCATTTTTACTTTAATTTTACTTTTTGTGAGTTCACTTGATTGAATCTTAAAAACATAGACATAAAAGATTTTAGTTATTGCATTTAGTTCTCAGGATGGCTCATGTATCTGGTTGCAAATCAACTATCAAGTATTTTTTTAATAAATTCTATTATCCTAAACTCTTTGTGAAAATTGACAGGGCCTGTCAAATTTTAAAGTACTGTAAAATCTCAAAATACATCAACCATAAAAATTTAGTCTTGTTGAACATATAAACAAACTATTTTCTTTTTCTTTTCAAAGTTTACAAGACATTGGAGAAAAAAAGAAAGGTTATTTTATTTTTTCTTGCAGAAAGAGATGCTAAATTCACAACTTGACAGTCACACACCGTGGTGATTGGTTTCTCTGTGACCTCTCTCTGCTTACTAAAGGATTTCTCATCTCATCTTCCACACAATCATTAATAAAGTTATCTTCTCAGAAACTAGTCATTTCTACTAGCAGATCCTAGGATCTCAGTCTGATTTAGTTTTCGAAATTACGGTGATCTTCTTCAGAAGAAACCCCTAAACTAAGTGTCTTCAGAATCAACAAATAGGAGTCTACTCCTGGCTAGCCTCACACTGTACGTTTACCCTTCTCACAATCCCTAGAGCACATACAGGTAAGGACCTTACATGAGGTTGGGGGTACAACACCCATTGAACAAGATCACCAAATGGTCTTTTGCTCCTCCTGGAAGTTTGTCACATTTTCAGTCTCGGAGGAGCTCGTAGTTTCTACTGCTGTTGATATTCGTGTGGGCTTCCCCTCAGCTATCCACACAACTTCCAGCTCTTAGATTAGACTGTGCACTGAACTGTTGATTTCAGGTCTGTTTCAGTGACTGTCTTTGAGATCCTTGTTGAAGTCAAGTCTCTATATACACTTTTTGAATCAATTCAGTTTTTGGAAAAATCATTTAAAGAAATTATCTTCTTTTCTAAGATGAAAGATCATATATTAATATGTTTAGATCATATATGTTTAGTTCATTTTATTTCTCTAAATGTCCTCATAGAATATTTGCATTCTTTTAAATAAGATTGTCATATATTTTTGGAATTATTATTTTTTATTTAACCAAATTTTAATTATTCAGTCCTTTAAAAACTTTCAGTAATTAAATTAATATTATTTTAGTCATTTATATTTTAATTGATAAGTATATTGTGTATGCATATGCTCTGGTTTCATTTGTTTAGACTTAGATGTAGAAAAAATTATGAATACTTAGTTTTAGCTTCACAATGTCTTTAAAATAAATTATCATTTTAATGAAAAAAATCATAGATACTTTATAGGTCATATATTTCTTAAAAAGAATGCATATTTTAAATGTTCATTTTATAATTTATTTTGAATTACATTTGAAGATTGCAAGGTTTGTAAAAATTATAATGAGGTAATTAAAGGAACTAAAATGTTTCTTTTTAATTTTCAAGCACTGTTCTAATTTTTAGATATATTTGTCCCATATCTTCCAGTTCTTTCAGTTGTGTATTGTCTAGGAATTTTTAGGAGTTTCCCCAGAAATGAAAAGCTTTATAAATAATACAGAATAGTTAGATATAGTATTAAATTTTGTACCACAGCTTGCCTTTGATTAGTTCTTGTCATATTAACTTTTTATATTTGAAATTTTACTTTCCTAACAAAAAAGTATCACAAAATAGATTTATTGTAATAACTGCTTTTATATGGAAACACAAATGATAGCTCTGTTTTAGATACTCCAGTGAATTTTAGTTTCCCCTATAATTTGTGTAAGACAATAAAATAAACTTCTCCTAGCAGCATGAATCATAAATATTAATAATTATCAAAGTGCAGGGTTCACAGATTTGTCAGTTATCTTTTATTGTGCTACTGGTGTATTAAAATAACTTCAAATTTAGCAGTTAAGAACTCATTTTTTAATCCTTTTGGTGTATGGTTTTTATTCATACAAACTGCAGTATGTAAGGTTACATTCCTTACATGCAGTTGGTAATCACAGGAAACACGTATTTGTCCCTGTTTTTCATCTCCTTTTCTTCTCCTCTCTCTGTCTTGATCTTTTCATTTTACGATTTTTTTTTCCTCATACATCTTATTATTTATGTTTTGATTGTTCTTTATTCTACATTGTTCAGGGGAATGTAACCTTGTACAGCCACTATGGAAATAAATATAGAGTTTCCTCAAAAAAATAAAGTATACATTTCATTTGACCCATCTATTTCCATTCTTAAATCTTCATGCAATTGTTAACATCATTGTATTACCATGATATATTCACACCCATTTTTATAGCAGCTAAAGTCATAATAGCTAAATCTTAGAAATAATGTGTATGTTCAAAGATAGTGAAAGGGTAAAGAAAATGTAACATTTACATAGAATTGAGTACCACTTTGACATAAAGAAAGATAAAGGAGTCATTTGAAGGAAAATTAATGGACACTGAAACCATAATGTTAGGAAAAATAAGTTAGACATTATTGCAAACTTTCATTTATACAAGAAACCCAAAATATCATCATTCTCTTCTTAAAAGTCCAAGTACTTTTCAACCAGTTCTTTGTTACAGAGCCAGCAGTCAATATATTGGTTGATTTGAGCTCTTACCTGAGCATGAAGCATGAAGGAAGAATCAGCTTTTTTTTTTTTTTTTTTCTTTTTGAGACAGGGTATCGCTTTGTAGTTCAGGCTGGCCCTGAGCTCACCCTCAAACTCACATCACAGCAATCCTCCTGCCTCTGCCTCCCGAGTGCTGGGATTACAGGCGTGAGCCACCACGCCCGGCACTATGGTATGTGGTGCTGATTGCTGCTGGGTGTGAGTCTCCAGGGCCAGTATTGTATGTGGTTTCCGGGGATCAAACCCGGGCTTCTACGCTTCCAAGATAGGCGTCGGAGCCACTGAGCTAACTCCCCGGCCAAGAATCACCTTTTAAACATATTTAAATTGGTCCACTCACTCATGGTCAGTTGTGTCAGACAAATAGATTGAATTCATGCCTTAGTTTCTTTGGCAATGGCCATTTTGGTCCATACGCTTCTCCATATTCAAAATGAAAGTGACTGTTTGTCAAACTATCATGTTTATGCTACCATGTTGCTTACTTTTCTGATTTTTTTTTTTTTTTTAGGTTTTTTTTTTTTAGGTTTTTTGAGACAGGGTCTCACTTTTGTAGTTCAGGCTGGTCCTGAGTTCAGCCTCAAACTCACATCACAGCAATCCTCCTGCCTCTGCCTCCCAAGTGCTGGGATTACAGGCGTGAGCCACCACGTCTGGCACTGTAGTATGTGGTACTGGTTGCTGCTGGGGTGAGTCTTCAAGCCCAGTATTGTTTTGTGGTGACCGGGGATCAAACCCGGGTACTTGTGCTTCCAAGACAGGCGCCAGAACCACTGAACTAAATCCCCAGCCCTTTTCTGACACTATTTACAGAAGGGTATCAGGCAGATGTTGGAACCACTGAACTAAATCCCCAGTCCAAATTTACTACATTTAAAACATGGAATTTTAAGGGAGAAGATATCCATTTTTCTGTCCCCTGGGTATGAATACATCTTAATGTATAATTCTCACATTCTAAAATTTAGCTGAGTGTATCAAATTCCTTTGTAATGCCTTATTTGAGAGCCATTATTCCTTTGTTTTAGATCTACAAAATCTTTCTCTACAACAATTAACTATGAAAACATTCATATATTTTATTATAAAATCATCTGCTTCATTTTAAATGTTTAAAAAGATAAAACTTTAATTAGTTCAATATTTAAATGAAATGAGGCCTTCAAGACAAAATGTGTCATAATATCATGAGACTATTGGAAATTAATGATTTATAAGTTAATTAACAACCCTATCTGATAAATATAATTCATGATGAGTATAGGACCTTTCCTTAGTTTTAATTACTTAAAAATTAGTAAGTATACAATTCACATTATTTAAGTAAATATAATTATTAAATATGTTTATTATGTTTATTAAAATACAATTAAATATCAAAAGTGAGATTGATGGTCTATTATCAAGTACTTTGTTTCTCACCTGTGAAATAATTAGTAATTCTAAGATATATCTTATTTGATATAGATCTTTGCTTAGGTAATTAGCTCTATATGGATTTCGACTGTATCTGTAACTAGTTATTTCATGTCTACTAATTACGTACCCCATTATTACTATTTTAGCCCAAATTTATAATAATATTTTTCTCTTCTAGAATTTCTACTGTTCTTTCTGTCTTGCCTCACTATTATCTTTATCTTAATATTATATAACTAAATTAATTATGTATATTATCTATCTATTCCTATGTTAAAATGAGAATAAAGTGATATTTTTATATTTAGTTTACTGATAGTATTCATTACTTAGATTATATACACTTAGGAAATACACATTATATTAAAATTAGTGATACACTTATTTTTCACTAATCACTTCTCAAAAGAATATCTTCAATTACTCTTCTAGAAATATAAATTACCTTATTATCACTGAAATATTCTTAAATTGTCTTTCTTTAATGATTGGTCTTTGAAGATGAAATTAAACACCAAATTCTTAATATGAGCTATTAATCCTCAAGAATGTCGACCAACATTGTTTTAATTTCCGAATCATTGAAATCTTTAATATCATAATGATTCTTAGCTATATTTCTCTATTTTGTCCAAACTTTCAGATGTTTTTGCTTAGATTTTGATATTGTCTCAGTGCTATTCTCCTTCTTTGTCTTTCATTCTCTTTGCATATGTAAATGTATGCATACATATACACTACAAATATGGTTTTTTTCACTATACTGTAACTTTTTTAAGTGAAGAAAACAGTTGTACCTGTGATAATAAATTGTACATTTAGCTCACTGACTGATATACTGTAAATATTAAATATTTGTTGAACCTAGGGCATCAACTTAATATGTGATAATATTTTTATATACAACTATTTCATTACAAGCAAATTGCTGAAATTATTTCATCAATGATATTTGTAATGACAATTTCCATTTTAAAAGTATAAGCCATTTTATAAATACTAAATGCCTACCTGGATGTAACAACAGATATCTGTAATCACAGTACTTGTAAGGATGACGAAGGAAGGTCATTCATATGTTCAAGGCCAGTCCAGGGTACTTAATGAGAACTTATATTTTTTTTAAAAGCCAAAAAAGTTGAAGAGTTCCAAAATCTGTATCACCATCCTCAAATACATCCTGATGTTTCTTAATGTTTCTATTAGAATAATCTGGCTTTTTCTCCAGTTTTAATTCAGGATCTAAGGCAACACTTCGTAAAATGAGACTTTCTGCTATCCACAAAGTTTTTCTGACACTTATTAAGATTGCCGTATTTCTTTGTGAAAATAATAAATATCCAATCCTGCTTGTATCTAATCCTTCTATTTCTAGTGCCTACTAGCCATCACTTTTTTTTTTTTTTTGCACAACAAACTAACTTGCCATATGACATTGATAAATTTCTTCCAATTCATAGTGCATATGGGTCCAGTCTTGCATGACACTGGAGCAATGTGAAATATATATATATATATATATATATATATATATATATATATATATATATATATATTGTGGGAATGTAAATTAGAAAGCAATAAGCAGTTTAATTTTTCAATATCTAGCAAAACTAAAACTGTTCTTGCATTTAGACTAAGCATCATGAATCCCACCTCTCTATCCTAGAGAAAAATTGTTAGAGTCAAAACATGAAAATCTATTGCAGCATTGTTTGAATGAAAAATATTTGGAATTTAAAAAATCTTCTTTAAATGTTTCATCAATGTACCTTAGGAGATATAATGATATATTTTTGAAAGTAGTTGTCTGAATTACTACCATACACATTTATAAATTTCATTAACATACATATACACAAAGTGTTGTGGAGTATTATTTACAGCAGGCAATATATGACTTAACATTATTGATGCCTGAGATGTAATGAAATATAAAAATACTATTTGCCCTTAGTTAAACCATAAACATTTGCTATAGTTTAAAATTATGTCCTTGATGAAGTATCATTGAGGCTGTTTCTATCATCACACAGTAAATCCCTACAAATCTAGTCACAAGGCATTATCATTAAAATATAAGAATATTATGAGTCATGGATAACAGTTATTTTAGGAAAAAATTCACATGTTCAGTGATGTTGAATTCATTAAATAAATTATGATTTAGATAATGTAGGATCATTACATATTTTAACAGTTTTCAATGAAGTATATGAAATATAGATATGTTTAGTTAAAATGAGAACATATATATATATATATAGGCATATTCTTAACATAATGAATGGCTCTCTTTTAATTTAGTCAGTTACATATGATCTCTTCAAAATTTATAATTTATTTTTATTTCAATTAAATTGAAATACCTTTTGAAAAATGTTCCTAAATATATTAACATTTTAAAAAATAAAATGTACTTGATTAACATGGATTTTGTCTAGTGAGAAATGAGCAAGCTAGTGAAATTTCTGGAAAATATTGTTTGTAACAAGTGGAATAAATGTAACAGCAATGAGATTAATTGACCATTATTAAAATTATAATTATTATTTCATAATTGAATTAAAGATAAGATATATTTTAGCAAATCATGCTTTTTATGCTTTTTACCATCTCTATTACTGAATGTTCTCACATACTAGTTGTGCTTAAAACTATGCAAATTTCTCATCTTAATGACACAGAAGTTAGAAGACCAAAATGAATCTTCTAAAATGATGAAAATTCATTTGCCAACAGGGCTATGATTTTCTGCAATATGTAAAATCTATTTCATTGTCTTTCTCAGTTTCTAAAAGTTATGTGGATTTTGAAATTTAGATTTCATATCATTCAGATTTCTATTTTTATTCTCATTTTTTACCATATCTTTTCTTTTGTTGTCAATTTAATATTTTCTGTAGGCTTTGACTGTATTATAACATCCTTTGCCAGTCTGACCCTAGTGACTTTCTTTTATAATCCAAGATAAGAACTCCATCTCAAGACCATAACTTAATTACATATGCAGAAATATTTTGGTTTATGCTGTAATATATTCAAATATAGTGGAATTTAGGACATGGCTATTTTTGAGACAGTGACTGACATTAACACATACTCATTGAAGAATATGTTAATCTTCGACATCAGTTAAAATAGATCAGCTTTGCTGTATGATATGTACCATCATATTTAAAACCTATCAGATAATTTGCCTAATTTCTAATTGCATAATTTCTAATTAAGTTCATAATAATTTTAGATAGCAATAAACCACATATATTACTTTTTGTGGACAGTGAATAATATTATTTGACAAATGCAATGATATCACTAGTGTATGTACATGACATATCTAATTTTTAATTTCACCTCTTTCCTATCTTCTTCCTCTTCCTTCTATCTCCTATACTCAAATTTGTTTTCTAAAAGAACTCTCTGTTTTCAATATCTCTTGCTTTAACTTGCTTTTAATTTAAATTTTGGGTTTCAATTACAGAAGAAATAATGAAATACTTAAGAAGTATGTCTGACTTATGTCATTTAACAGGAAGGTCTAAAGGTGTATCCACACCAGGTATAGTTATATTGAAACGTGTAAAGTTTAATGTAGGAAAGATGCTATTGTATCTGATCCACTATGGAACAGTTTGTTATTTTGTTTATTTTAAAATAACACAATTCTCACTCAAATTAGTCTAGTTACATTGAAATTATATCAGTTCTATTATTTCCTTAGGACCGTAATTGGTTTCTTAATCATCTAACTAATTTTAAATTGTGTATCATGTGGTGGTTTCATTGCACATTTATCATTTATTCCAACTATTATTTTGAAGTTGATTTTTTTTCCATGCACCAAGACGTCTTCAAAACAAAGAATAGTCTATTTAACTTTTCAGTGCCTATGACTTGCACAGAAACTGGAAACAAATGGAAAGTGCTCAATAAACATGTATTATTCATAAAAGAACCATTAAATATAAATGATTTATTCATTCAATCATTAAGACAACATACACTACATTTTACTTTTAAAATTCCTACTAATTAACTACAAAATTCATATCTGCTTGTATTTTTCTAATTTCTCTGTTTTTAATAGTAAAGGCACTCACAGCAGGAACTGTGCACTCAGTACTCCACTCTCTTCAGGTGACCGTAAAGGTGATGGTTTTGTGCAGAAGCTGTGGGGTCTGTTTGTCTGGGAGTCTCTCTGGGAATTTCCCCCCGGGGTTTATTATGCTGAATGCCTTGAAGAGTCATTTTCATGTCAACTATTGTATTTTATAGGACTTTGCAGTAAGAGCCTCTGCTGATTCCCTTTGTTCTCTCTCATCAATTCTAAAGAAATGCATTATAACTCAAGAGCATTCATGTTATTTAAATATCTGCTGACAGTCGAAGGACTATTTCTTTCCTATCATGCCATTTTTGTTCATTCAATGCTTGCTGAAATGTTTTTAAGATTCTTGGAGGAAATGAAAGTAAAATTTTCATTTTATTATTTGCTACTGAGCAGAAGAATGAATTTTTTAAGTCACATAAATTAAGTATAACTGCCAATTTATAATCTAAGAATAAGCATGCAGGATAAAAAATTGCAGGTTTGAGCTTTATATATGTTGATAAATAATGAGATTTTCTGGCCACCAATAAAGCCACTCTTGCTACTATGCTACCCTCTCCTCTTTATCTTCCATCATTGACATGAGGAACTTTGCAGTTTTCAAACAACAAAGTTTATTATCTGTATTTTCTTAGGAGTTTGCAGTAAAATTTTACTTCAAGAGAAAGCCCGAAATAAGAATTTGTTAAAGAAAAAGATTATGTGCGTTTTGTATATTGTATTTAAATGAATAAGTAATTCATTCAGAGCAAAAAAAAAAAGTTCAGAAGAGATGTTTATTTTAACTTTTTCAATATATACCATATATATTTCAATATATACCATATATATACCATATACCATATATAAATTTATAGAAAGAGAGTATTTACCCTTCTAGTTTATTCAGATTATTTGCAAAAACTGTACTCACATATTTAAAAAAATCAAAAGCAGTACAGGTGCAAGCATCATATTCTCTGAGATAACACTTTTTTGTCATCAACAATTCAGTACTCGCTACCTTATATTGTGCAAATCAACTCCCAAATATCAATGTATCAAATTTCAGAAGAAACTGACACATTCAAGATATTTCTTCGTAATTCTCTAAAAGACAACATGAGGTTGGTCTTTGCTCTGACTGGAAGTGGATAGTACAGTAGCATGGCAGAACCTGGAAGAAGCATATTTCCTCTTCTTCCAAGTGGGCATAAAACCAAATTGAGCCTTTCGATTTCCAATACTGCTAACATATTGCCTTTTGAACTTGAGGATATCTTTAAAGAAACTTTAGGCTCCATTTACAAAGTTAGATGAATGGGAACTTTAACTTTGAAATGACTTCAACAAATTCTACAGCCATTCTTTTTACTATGTGCTAATTTCTCAGAATTTTAGAAGGATAATTAGGATTCTTAAGTTGATTTAGTGTTCTACTGAATTATTCCTGTGAATTATTACCCCAAGGCCTTTGTTTTTGTTTAGACTTTAACACATTCTTCAATAAGGAGAGAAGATAAGATCAAAAATGTCTAGTTATTAAAATCACTATGTGACTTTTTTTATAGGACCTAATTTGGAGGAAATATCTGAGTGCTCTTAACTCTGATCTGGTTTACTGCACTTGAATTGTGTTTTAAAACACTGTATAACTGGTCAGAAACACTCATTATTTAATTTAAATTATAATTACAATTACAACTAATTCTAGGAATGATTTTGTAATAACTGGCATCCTATATCTTGACATAGCACAGCATTCGATTTATTCCTTCCTATAGCAAATGTAATTACTAAAACTGGCTTACTTTTTCCTTACCTTTTTGCAATTTTTTTTCCAAAATTATATTTTGCATATTCATTTAAAATGAAATATATTATGATGCTATTAAGATCAGTATTTGTATAACAACAATAATCTGTGTATATGTCTATGTTATGACTTAACTATTTTCCCAGAATTCATGTATTGATATCTTTATCTTAAATTTTTTTTCCTGATGATATTAGGAAGTGGGGCTCTGGGATGTAATTTGACCAGAAGGATGAATAGATTAATTCATTTATAGGCTAATGGTTTCAGAGGTCTGTGGACGTGCATATGGTAGAAATCAACTATTTCCAGTAAACTTGCTCCGCTCACCTTCTGATGCCCACTGCTGCCTCATACTATGGCAAGTGACCCTCACCAGAGACGGAGCAGATGCAAACACCCTGCGCCTCCTCCACACAGTCTCCACAATACAGTTAACTGAACTTCTATATTTATAAATTACCTAATGTCAGGTGTACTGATTATGATCATGTATCATTATATCATTAACAATAGAAAAATTATTACAGTGTCTTTATTAAACCTATATCTCCTACATCTTGGCTAGTACTGGGACATCCTTTGAGTTAGTTGGAATATTTTAGATAGATAGATAAAAATATTACATTAATTATAAATATGTATGTTTGTAGATGCTTAATAATAGGAGCTAACACAAAATGAAAGTTTTAAAAACTTCATAAATCTCAAACAAAGACTTACAAGAATAGTTAAAAGTTATAGATAAAGAAAGGGCTGGAACAATAGGATTGTTTCTGGGGTTGCCAATTACAGTCATAGAAAGAGTTTGGTGATTTCTTACAAACTACAGTATGACCTAACAATCATACTTATATCAAATAAAAATTGATGACCACATAAAACATGTAAGAAAATGTAAATTGCATCAGTCATCATCATTCCTTCGTGAAACAAACAATATAAATCACTATTTGGTAAATTGTTAAATCACATGCGTTCTCACTCAACAGCACAAAGACATAAATGAAGTGTGATGAAAAGGCATGGCTGTATTTCAAATGCAGTTTGCTAAACGGAAGTACTCAATCCCAAAATATTTCCATTTTTCTATTTCCATATTTAGTATATTCTGAAAAGTAAGAAATACAGAATCTAAGAGCAGATAAGATTTTGTCATATATTAAGGGAGAATGTAAAGATTTCATAACAAAAGTATAACATAATTATTTGAGGCTATGCACTTACCCTTTAGTGTATAGTGATCACACACGTATATTCAGATTCATAGAAGAAACAAGTACGAAATGTGTATATGTTAGAAAATTTAAAGTTTGAATTGTATTATTTGTGACACTATGTAAATCTGATGGAAAGCTTGAATAGATATATCTTTATTGTTTCAGTTTAAAGTAATAAATAACAAATATTGTAAAATCTTGAAATAGCACTCACTGTGTGAGTCAGTACATACTAATTAATAATTAATAAACATAGCAACATTGTGTGACTAGATATTCTTTCCAAAATTACACATAGCATCATAATATTTAACAAACCAAAAGGAATTAGTTGTTATGTCTGCCAGAAATAAAGTTTAGGTATGATATATAGAACATTTGTATTATTTTCATGTTCCAAAACTAGGCAATATTTAAATAATTATTTGATCAAATTAAATATAATTCATTACAACAGCCCCAACAGAAATGAAACATTTGCCCTTAAAGTGCCCTCTATCAGGACAAGTAGCATCACTTTTTTTCAGCAATACTGAATTCTAATTTCAAAACCCAGAATTGTATAAATTGTATTTATATTCTCACAGAATGATGCTATAACTAAAGAATTGAATCACTGTAATATAGAGTTGATCCCAGCAGAGTCATTTGTGCATTGTTAAGTCTGAAAGTAAGGGAACAGCAGTCATGTATTTATTTGTTGGCACAATATAGATTTGCATATTGAAGTAAATAATACCATGTTGTTGGACAAAAAAAGAAAATGCATTATGTTGTTCATCTTCTAAATACTAATGAATGTCGACTTGTGTTCTAATGATCTCTCTGAGGAGAAGCCTATTGATCAAGGAAAGGCTGGATTCAAGAAAACAGAATCCCAAGGCAGCAATTCCATTCTAGTCATAAAGCAAATTATAATCAAAGAGATGATGGTTTGTTCTTTGTACAGAACATAAGATGTAATACATTGAACTTCATAACAACTGATTTATTTTAAAGGAAGTTGTGTTTATAAGCTTTTTAATTTGAGGAAAGAAGAAAGTAAGAAAGCACAACTTTGGGAAACATCTATCAAATACTTCTGGCTTAATGAGATCCATTTTAAACAGATACCAATACAATATATATTTTATTATTTCCACAAAATGAATATTCCACCACTACATTAATGAACTTTTTTAAATTTAGGAAAAATGATTATTTACTCATCCAACAAACATGTGTTGATTGGCCAGGCCCTGCATATCTTGGAACATTCTCATATCAGTAAGTAGCCAATAAAGATAAGGCCAGTCATGAGGGACAGTGTAGCATAGTTAGGACATAAGTTCTATCAAGTAAAAATGACAATTACAGTATAAGTAAATTTGAGGGGAATGTGACCATACACTCAAAAATGCAATAAGTGACACTGGGGAATATTTGAACAAATGTTTAAAAATTGTACACAATTATGAATGTATAAAATATAAAGTAAAATTTGTCCTGAAAATACTGAAATGTCAGTTGTCAAGTCATACAGGTTTATATGCCATGGGCTTGGACCTGTAAGTGAACATGGAGGATGGTTGAAAAATAACAGTTTAAATAAATAGTTTAAACAAATTTATATTTTGATAAAATACATAATGTGCATCCATATACAGGTCTTAAGAAATTGTGTTCTTATAAGTTTTGAAGTCATGGGAGAATTATAGGCAAATGACCATGTATACTGGATGTTTTTAGCTGTAGGAGTTGTAGAAGATACATGAAAAATCATAACAAGAAGTTCTGAGAATTTGTACTACGCCAGAATATTAGTAACAACATCTGTGATGTTTTCTAATACTCCTTCTGCCCGGGGAACTTTAAGAATAATTTAACTTTACAGACAAGGTAGTGATGCAGAGGAAGATGGGGCTGAAGAAAGGAGGATAGAACTAAAAGCAACTGCTGTTTTCAACAAGGTAGCAGAACTTATTAATTCATGTAGAAAAATGTAGCAATTAGAATAACCACACTCAACACATCTTCTTTGTGTCTTAAAGATAAACAATAAATTAGTAGTATAATTTCATTTTTCATTTCTTAGAAGTCTTTGAATAGCTACATATTCATTCTAGTATTTCATAAATAGAAATTATGACAAAGTTCATTGTACAGTATAAGTTTTTCCAATATTCAGGAAGAAACTGAGGTTATGGCAGAACTAATTTAAATCTGGGGAAAATCTAACTAAGGTATGTATTTAAGGATGAAAAATATTAATAAAAGTATCAAAATAAAATGTAGTAGAAATCATATAATACTCAGGAAGTAGATGGAATATTTGTTGTGCAACTTCACTTTATTCCTTGTTTCCTCCTGTAATTTATTAAATTCCTAAACTTTAAAATATTCATTTATCAGGCCGGGGATTTAGCTCAGTGGTTCCAGCGCCTGTCTTGCAAGCGCAGGGACCCGGGTTCAGTTCTCGGTTACCACACACAATACAGGGCGTGGAGACTCATGCCAAGCAGCAACCAGTACCACATACTACAGTACCAGGCGTGGTGGCTCATGCCTGTAATCCCAGCACTCGGAAGACAGAGGCAGGAGGACTGCTGTGATGTGAGTTTCAGGCTGAGCTCAGGGCCAGCCTGAACTACAAAGTGAGACCCTGTTTCAAAAAAAAAAAAAAAAAAATTCATTTATCAACATGTAATAATTGTACATACTAATGGAATTCAGTGGGAGATCCCTGTATACGCACAAAGTGCGTACTGCTTAAATGAGCTTAATCAAAGAGCCTTTCACTGCCATCCCGTTAAGATGGGAAGTATTTGATTGTGGTCTATACTTATCACACGATGCTTCTGAAAAGCCAATGTGAAAACTTCCCTAGCTGTGTTTTGGTGTCCCTATCTCTTTTTAACTCTCCCTTTCAGTATTTTGATTTTTCCTCTCTGGTACTAGGGACTGAAAACACAGCCTTGCACAAGTGAGGTAGAAGTAGCACCACTGAGATGAACAGTGGACTGTTTCTCATTTTCAGTACTAACATCACTTAAATATATTGCTTTTGCCTACATTTTTTGAAATATACTAAGTCTATGGCTTCTACTGGTTTTCTAGAGTCCTCTAGGAAAAGGTATTAAATAGTCTTCCTGATTTTATAACATTATTCATCTGGTCTCCACAGAATTTGCATGGCATTTATGCTAAATATTATATACAAATTATATTCCTGAGTTATTAATCATTTCCAATTAATCTAAGTAGAAAATTACAACTTTTAACAATCAAACTATAGCTGCTAAACCAATTTGAACTTGTCTTTAATTTCATGCTACAGGACTTAAAATTTTCAAACTTCTGTAGTTCTCTCTGTCCCTTAAACTAGCTTTATTACACAAAGACTTTCAGAAGTTCTATACTATGTGCTAGGTATACTAATCATATAGATAATGTATTGAAAAGAGAGGTTTTTTTTAGAAAAGAAAGTGTATTTTTGCAAAATCTTTCATATGTATCACTGTATGTATGAAGTATATATACATACATACATACATACAATGGTGAGTGAAGTTTTCACTGTTTAAGATCAGAAATATGTAGGGTGTATTTTATTTGTTTTTAATAAACAAGGCAGTGTAATTTTGACTGCATCAGATATGGTATTTGCAATAAAATCTAACTCATTCTGGCTGAAAGAATATTCTTGCTCAAAAATTCGCTGAGCAATTTCTTCTAATTTCCTTTGGGTCTTCATTTATGCTACACCTCAGGACTTGTTTAATTTTCTTTCTAACATCTATAGTGCGCTCGTTACCTAAGGTTTCTGTTGCTAAATTTTATTTACAAGAAAATATCATTATAAAACACATGATGGAAAAATATTTTTCTCACCTCTGAGAGCTATAATCATCCTCCAAGTTATTAATTATTAGATGAAGAAGATCCTAGTACATTTCTGATCCACTCATGAAACTGTTGGTCATCACAGTAACCTACATTCCACATTATGTGAGCACCAGTGTGTGTGTCTGTGTGTGTCTGTGTATGTGTGTGTGACTACCTTCTGGTTTAAAATACTAGTCTTAGAAGTTTTGGAGCCACTCTCAAACCGCACCTCAGAAATAATTAATTTTTCAAATAAACCTTAATGATCATTTTAAGTTATATTATTAGAATATGTTGTTGTTGCAAAAATTCTGTATTATGCTTCAGTATGTGTTACATTAAGTTATAGTATATAATCTATCTTCTCTGTCAACTGATTCTGAAGTATCTTTCTTTCATTAGAATCTGTGAGGTAAAAGCAGTAATAAGGGAAATTTCTACTCTCAGTGGGAACAAAATCTGAGAGAGGAGCCAAAACTTAGTAGATATTTAATATAATTTAATGTGATATTTTCAATTAATTAAATTTTAAACAAAGGTTTCATTAGTTTAATATTAAACATATCTGGAAGACAAAATGTCTCATGCTTTTACTCACACATAAAATTTAAAATAGTTGCTCTTATGGAAATTGAGAGTAGAATAGTTATTACCAAAGGTCAGGAGCATTTGCATGTGGGGAGGGGGGGCATTAACTGCAACAAGTTGATCAGTATATACTAAGTAGAGCAGTAAATAAAATTAAACTTCAGCAACAATTTGTAGTGTGCTGTTGCAAATTAGAAAGCTCATAGATAACAGTAATATATTCTACATTTCAAAGTTAGAAGAAAATATTTTGAAAAATTTAACCACAAAGAAATGATAAATGTTTTCAGTATATGTATGCACTATAAAATTGAAAAGTAATGCATTAATATGTGTGTGTATCAGTTCAAAATAAATTACATTGAAATTCTTGATAGATACCAGATTACAATCTACATATACACAATTCTTACTTAGTATTTTCACCCTAACCATTCTTTTTGGCCTTGGAACAAAGTAATCATTTTCTATCTATCTACAAAGTATACGTGATAGTGGCTAAATATTTGGACAGATTGGTACAGCAATTAACACTTAATTATAATGATATAAAAGCAAATTCACTGTAAAACATGGCAAAATATTTAAGGTTTGTATCTCACAGGCCAAAACATACACAGAAGCTGTCTTGATGCCAAACTAAGAATGAAAGATGAAACTGAATATTATCTAGAGAAAAAATACCATTTTGTTTTATAAACAAAATTAATACTTAGGTAAAAGTTAATGTTTTGGAATATCTACATAATAACATAGAAAAAGAAAAATAAGGAATTCACTTTTAGAATTCAGAAAATAAAAAAAAGCAAAAGAAAAATTTAAGGGCATATAAATAGCATTCATATAATATTACAAATGATAGAATTAGAAAAATTCTAAAACATATCTGTTCAGGAAAATACAAAGAATTTATAAACTGTTAAGCAATCTTGATTCTACACATTGGCTGCCAAGCGAGAGCACCATTTAAAAATCTTCAGAATATTTCTCCAGTTTATTTATTTTTTAATTTAAAAGATTATTAATACATGTTGGTAGCACATAATGATAACAGTGATCATAAGGGATAAGTAAATGTACGTAACACATCTTAGTTCTTTCATTCCTTGAAACTATGTTAAGGAGAATAAATCAGATTCACAAGCTTAAATATCTCAACTCTCTTACATGAAAAAATAAAAATATGAATAAATTACAGGAAAAAATAAACTGTGAGTGCAGGAGACTGAAATATTGATTATGCTGAAAGCAGGCTATAAAGAGTTAACCCCACAGCTGGCTCGTTTATAGAAGTGAGGTACATTTTCCCCCTGTTCTCCCTTACCAGCTTCTCTGGAGGACTCCATCAGGGTCCTCGACAGATAATGTCTTCATTCCATCAGCTCTGAAACAATAATCACACAAGGTGACTGTCCTCAGTTGCTCATGTAATAGCTCCACATAGATGTGTCATTATTTCCAACTAATTGTGCCTGGAGGTAAGTAATATCTCAATTCTGATCCTTAACTATATAAGAAATCTGACACCTATTTTTGTTGTACAGTACCACCATGATTCTTTTTAGATGTGCACCGGTATTTATTTTTACTACATAACAATTTCTTTGTTATTAGAAAACTTTATTAATATATTAAACAGACTTAATCTTACGGCTTTTATCTCTACAAGTCTGTTTAAGTTTTACAATGTATTCTAACAGACCATTTCCAAAACCATGAAATTAACAATTATTAACTAGTTGATTATAGTCCAGAGTCACATGACTCCAAAATAAAAATTATCAATATATATAATTCTGTTTATTTAAAGTAGACATAAGCATATTTATTAACATATTGGCACATTTTATGGTTTATTTAAAATATGGACCTACCAAAATTTATTTGTATAGTACAAAGAAAGAGTTATTAAATTATTCAAATATATTTAGTCATAACTCAAAAATAATATGTATATAAATGAATATATTGTCAAAGTTGGTCATATCTCAAAGATGAATAACTTTATTATAATTCTAGAAAACTGATTAGTGAAAGCATTAAAATTCTACATGATGACAATTTCTAGAAAAAATATTTTTGTATTTTTTTTCCTTTAAACTTCTATCAGTACTAAATCTGTAAGGTTTTCCTGATACATCTCTACTGTTTTGCCACAAATGAGTTTTTTGTGTATTTCTTGCTACACACTTCAATATCTATTTAAATTGCAAAGAAAGTTTGACAAATAGCTGGAAATTTCCTTGTAATATTTCTCTACAGAAATTTTCTTGCTCTCTTTGCTACACTCTTACTCAATCTCATTACTAGGAATGATATTATATTAAAACAATGCCACATGAACTTTCTGAAAATCAGTTTCTTCTCATAAAATATTTATTCCAGTCTGGTTCAAAATGTTAATAATTTGAAGAATGCAAAATCGTGATATTTTGAAGCATAATGGAATTTAGTAATCATCCAATTTAGTTTTAGGAACAGAAAAATATATTAATGGAGACTCTCAACAATAACAACAACAACAAATGGAGAGAACTTTTGAGAGAATATTTATCTTCATTTTTAAAGTTTGATACTAAATACCAAAGATCTTTGCATCAATCTTTAATATTCCCTGCCTTATGAAAATATTCTTTTTTTCTTTAATTTTCTCTCCAATTCTTGGTAATTTTCTCACACTATAAACAGTACATAGATTGTTTGCCTGATGTTAATAAATCACATATTAAATCTTTCAAAGCCTTAAACATTTTGGTTATTTTTAAAATTTCTGCTATGAAATCCCTCTTACTTTACAAATACATAATTGATACAAAATTTTTATGAATAATTGTTTAGCACAAAACATTTTAATATTAACTAAGTGATAAATTAATTCTGCAAATGTAATAGAAACAGTATAACTGAATCCACACAGTTTAGGTGATATAGTGATAGCTCTGAAAGAAGGAGGCATTCAACCAGATGGTCAAAACCTAAGGTTTGAATTAGAGTCACAACCAGTTGTGTACCTTTATTGTTTTCTGCCTTGGAGACCTAACATAGTAGGTTGTGTTCTTTTTTTGTATTCATGAACTGTAGGTTGTAGGCCTTGAAAGTAACCAATATATAAAACAAAAATGCTGTTTTAAATAAGTTGAGTCTTATGCTTGTAGCTCTATTTCTTTTCCGTTACTTAAAAACTGCATGATAAAATATTTCAGCCTGTTCTCAGTGATGACATAGGAAATACTTGAAAAATACTTGAAAAACCATTTCCTACATACTGTTTTGGAAATACATCGTTTAAAGGGTTAATATATCAAATATATTATTTAAATAGGAGAAGATTACTCAAAAATATATTTTAAGTTACACACAGTTTCAAATATTTGCAATAAGAAATGTATTGCAAGCTTCAGATTCAAATAGAGATGTAGTAAGCTCCAACATTAGGTTTACAAAGTTTAACTAGAGTATTTGGTCTCAAATGCAAGTATTTTCAACAAGTGTGTTTTGACCGAGTACATCACAGAGAATCTTTTATAGATTTGACAGTAAGTTTGTAAGATTAATTTCACATATTACTTATCTAAAAATACTATTTAATATTTTAATATGCTTATAGATTATTCTAAGTATAAAAGTATTAACTTAAGCTTTAAATTAATATACTTAAAGAAATTATACTGTAAACATGGAAGAAAGTGAATAAATTTAATTACTCACCAACAGTTATATGAACAAATCAAATTTAGAGCCTACTCCTTCATGATGTCTGAGATAATGCAGAAAGAAGATAAAGAAATCATCAAATAGAGAATATAATGTAATATTATTGATGGGCTGGTTATAAGTGAAGGCAAATGCCAAAATCTAAATATCAAAGATTTTGGTAGACAAATCTCCCAATGTGCAGCTAGTATAACAGAATTGCAGTCTCACATTCCTTATGAGGACTTGGCTTTCTGAAGCAGAGAAAACAGAAATCGAACAAATCTTGTTCTTTAAAACATATTATCAAGTAACAAGAGAAAGAGAAAAAAAGAACCCAGGATACAGACAGAGACAGATGACCTCCATGCATGGAAGACAATGATCAAGACTAATAGTGTATTCATGTATCGATAAATAAAGGTACTGTTTATTCTATAATGAGGAGAATTTGAGAAGGAATGAAAAACAAGTAGCTTTGAGTTACATAGTCTCTTTTCATATAAAAAATGCTGTTAGAAATGGGAAAGCAATATACAAACATCATTACTCATCTTCCAGAAGAAAACTTAGGAGTTGTATAGTTTTCCATCTCTGGTAACTTCCTATATTTTTTTCCACTCAACATGCCTGATTTGCAGTGTAAATTTTTACTTTACAAAAAATCCATTCATTGTATATGATTTAATTAGTAAGCTTCACCCTAAGCTACTTAGATCTCAAAGCTTACATTTAAGTCATTATCCAAATCTGTCTTAAACACATTCATCTACATGGTCCATTATGTAGCAGATGTTCTAGTGGTATAAAGTACATAAAGGTATTTTAAAATTGGCATTTCGGTAAACCTTCCAAAATTTGAAAGTACATTCTTGTAAACATCAAAGAATTTACATATGAATTTAATCTGGCAGAATTCAAACTGAATTGTGAATTGCCTTAAAAATTCCATTTTATAGTATTGCACAAATAATTCATTTCTACAATCAAGAACTCTTCTTTGGTTGAGTGATGTATGCTCTAAATTTGTTCTTCCTCAAATGCTTTTTTCCTAATCAATTTCAGCCCATGAAGATTTTGATAATGAGTTGTTATTCCTGAAGTAACTGTTGCCTGAAATTTGTGTAAATATGGCTTTTCATTCTTTTTCAAATTCAAATGTTATTTCAGTATCTCAAGTGCCAAATTTTCTTTATTTTTTTAATTTGTAGCATTTATTTTTAATTTGAAAATGAATTTTCTATATATTTCCTTCTTCAAAGAATACTTTGAACATATATACACAGCAGGATGGTTCAAATTAAAGTATTAGACATGTATGACCTCACACTTATCATTTTTATAGTGAAAATATAAAAACTATTCTTATGTTTTCAAGAGTCTTTTTCTGGGGTTATAGCTTAGTGTCAGGACCTTTACTTAGTAAATGTCTTAGTTCATTTCTCGATCTTGCAAAAAATTAAAATAATAATATAGAAAAGAATTCATTGTTAATGAATTCTGTTAATTGTACTGATGACATTTTCAATAGATATAGTGAATGTATTTCTTCCACTTAACAGATACTTTGTTTCATTGGACCCACACTTCTCCCAATTAAACTGTTCCTCCTACCACCATGCTATTATGAAACAGTCTCCTTTCTGGTTTTGTTAGTTGAATACACTCAGACTTGGTGCACAAGTCCCATATAGGCAGATTTTGGTTGAATGGAAAATTAAGGGGATACACAAGGTAACCTGAATACTGTATCCATGTGCAATATATTTGAGTTTCAATGTAGTGACTAGTGACCAACCACTCTGGTGAATATTTTGTCCTGAAAAAAAAATCCATTCAATTTGGATTATTCTAATCCAAGACATCTAACAATTATCACAGCAATGTAATACATTTTTATGATAAACTCATGAAGAGAAATATTTTAAGATAAAAAAGAT
This sequence comes from Petromus typicus, assembly GCA_004026965.1. Lineage (NCBI taxonomy): Eukaryota > Metazoa > Chordata > Mammalia > Rodentia > Petromuridae > Petromus > Petromus typicus. Next base: position 24,987 of record PVIR01013293.1, read on the forward strand.
ACCAATACAATCTTGTTAATTGTTTATTTTAGTTTACAACTTATACATTTAAATGAGGACAATTTCTATGGGCAATCATGGCCATTTATTTACCTCAGTTAGTGTATTAGATGTATTTTCCTATTTATATTGTGTAGATGATAAATGTCTTCATTGTGATCTACCCCTTCTTTGAACACATAGAGCTGGAGTAATTTTCCACTTTCACCTGAGTCAAGAGACACCATGTGGAAATAATGTATAAAATCTTCAGAACAATTTCGTTGAAATATCCTATGAGATCGGTTTCTCTTTCTTTCTCTTTATTATCTGGTACAAGAGATGAAGTAGACTCTAACTACCCATGGAATGATAAGGGGAAAAAAGTATGGAAACAACTTATTTCTTTGAAGTAGGATTTGAGAGCATTTTGCTAAATGTGAATTATATATGAACGGATAACAGTAAACATTTCTTTTAAATTGTTGTGATATTTAGTTAGCTTGTCAGCAAACATTCCATAATATGGACTAGAAATTAAAAGCAATATGTAGAAAGAAAAAATATAACAAATATATGACAACAAAATCCAAAATATATGAAATTAATTTGGCGGTAAAGAGAGTAAAGTATTAGTGCTAGAAGGCTCTTATGTACAATATAACTCAGTAAAATGTTATATAGGGTAAACTAGAACTAATGCCATGAACATACTTACTGCTCAGTGATGACTATATGAAAAGATTCAGTTAAAAAATGACTGTGTTTGGACACATGGCCCTTGTCTGATCTATTCCCCTCTCCAAATCTAATGACAGTGTTCACTGAATATATGTAAAGAGTGGTTGTTTCCAGATGGATCTCATAGGTACAGAATTTTGTGATTCTTTTTCAGGTGAAGTGTTTCAAATATGTAAGAATAATTATAAGTATTGAATGGAGAAATAGAACGTCAGGATAAGGCTAAACCAAAAATGAATTGGCTGTGTCACCAAAATAAATTTAGTGACATTGTCATTAAGCTAATTGTAACAGTTTCCACACTGCCACTGTGAAGAGGAGAGATGGAGGCAGAGGATAAGTACCCAATTAACAAAGTCATATTAAGAATTTTGTCTAGTAGAGTTTCATTATGTAACTGCCACCTAGAAATGAGTAAGACCACCTATATGACAAGATATATGAAAATTTTGACTGAATTTTATTGCTAAATCAGAAAATAGTAATCTCAAAGAAAGTAGGAAGGAAGGAAAGGAGGAAGAGAAGAATAATGAATAAGAGGGAGAGTGTGGGAGTCCTGGAAAAAGGATGCAGCCAGAATCCTCATGGCAAACTCCAGTCCCCCGTAAATCTTCCAGCAAAAGGATTAACAACCAACAAACAACAAAGTCAAAACCTTGAGAAAAAGGCTGAGCCCAGCCTCGACTCTTGCTACTTTGGGCTGTGGCAACCAAAGACCAAATACTGTAGCAGCAGAGCGGGAGCAGAAGAGCCCCTAACCCGAGCATCCCTGAATCTTTCTTTCATACAAAGCCTTCAACTCATAATCCCGGCATTCATAAAACAGAGCGGTCCCACAATAATCCTCTGTAGTTGATTACATAAGGCAAGGCAGACTTCCTTAAATCCCAGGAAATCTTAAGGCAAATAATCCTAGTGCAGTAATCCTTGTAGTTTAAAATCCTGCAGGGTGGGCAGATGTCAGCAATGATCCCAGTAGTTGATCCTGGAGGGCTAGGGAGACATCCATAAATCCTAGTAAATAAGTCATAAGTCCAAATTGCCTACAGTTCCAGATAGGAGAGAAAAAAGAAGGATGGATTAAATTAAACAAATGAGAGTGTGTATTAAACTCAGTGGTTCCAGGGCCTGTCTAGAAAGCACAAGGTCTTAAGTTTGATGCTGTATACAAAAACAAAACAAAACAAATTTAGAATGTGAGAGAAAAGACTAAATTATTTTTTCCTTGTGTTTGAACTATTGTAGGCTTTGTGTTGTGTTTCTTTCTACTAAATTTATCTAAAATAATATGGGTTTCTTTCAAGGAGTACTAGGTAAAGCAAATTTTTAAAATTTACTAAACAAATTTTAAAATTTTAATTGTTAAAAACTTATGAAACTGGTTTTAGTGATTATATATATTTGTAATTTTTCGTTTTGTCAAATTTAAGAGTTGAACTTGATTGTTAGATTAATGCTATAAAAATGTTGCTCAAATAATTAGGAGTAGATATTTCTAATAGGATATTATGGTATTTATTACTCTTTTTGCTTCTCCAGAACTATTTAGGAAATTACTTTTTTCTCATTGTTGGGTAATGTAAAACACAAAATGAACATTAAATAAGTACTTTTCATAAGAGGCATATTTTAGAATCAGGAAAATGATGTCTTAGGCTTCCTTTAAAAAATAATGTACAAAATATTGTTGATATAAGAAGAATACTATATATTATTTCAATGTTATGTGTGTATCATGCAGTGTCCAATTCAAAATTATTTACCTCTTAAATGTTTGTCAATTTTTCATGGTAAGCACACTTAGAATTGCTTCTTCTAGTTTTTAAAATATATGCATTTTAATTACTGAGGGAAAAATTAGAAATAGAAATGTGAGATATGTGTTAAGTTGACATTTATACATTTTATAGATGTCAAGTTTTCTTAAAAAGAGCAGAAGAAGATGTAGCCTCCCAACATTACTGAAACTTAGACAAAGCATAAAATGTGGTGAAAAATCATGTTTAATATATACAAGAGTAACCAGTTGTATTTAAATGGTAGCCAGTGAAAAAATATAACTGTGTAGTTTTTTCTTTTGTATATTCTAATGAGATATACAATTATACATGTGAGATATACATGTGAGATAAAAATCATGATTATAATATATTCTAGGTTCCCTTACTTTATATTCCATGCTCATTTATTTAGGAAAACAAAATGAATCTTTTGCCATTTTGAAGCATATTATACACTCCATTCTACTACAGTTATTTTTGGTGCTAAGATATGATACATTCTTGAAGGTCTCGTTCAAACTTCATCAACTATTTATCTTATCTACAATTCTAAGAAGTTCTTAATTCTGAAATCTTATTGACTTAAAATCACTCATACGCATTTCATCTGGGTACTAGAGAGCTACTCAATCATTTTAATTTTAATTGAATTTGATACTTCAAAGATGCATAAATGAATTCATATAAATAGAATGTCTCACCCTAAAATGATAGCATTTCAAAGATTTGAGAGTCATTACACAATCAATCAATATTTCTCAGAAGAACAAATTTGTGAAGAATAATATTAAGAAACATGGCTTATGTAATTTTGCAGGCTGCGTAATCTTCAAAAGGACAAAAATAAATAATTTCAGAAAATAGTAGTTTATATTAGAATAAACCATTGGAAAAATAAGCAGTTTTAGATAATTAGACTTATGGTTTAAATATTGCATTGATATTTTTATCAAAGAGCAATTTCAGGCTCAATTTTGCATTCATACTGTATTTTCTGTATACTTGCTTCCCTTTGATATTTCTAGTTTATTTTTTAAAATGTTGCCTGATTTTCTATAACTCACTAAATGATATTTCATTTCATGTTCCAGATTCTATAACTTTAATTCATTCACTTAGATATTGAATTTGTTTTGAAATACAACTACAAGTACAGACTTTTATATTTAATCTCCTTTAAGAAATAATACTTAATAATAACTACTATTAACAGTAAATATATTAATTTTCTTGCATATTTGGGAAAATAGGGCTGCCTGATGGTAGCTTTCTCCATCTACTTATAGAATATTATTTTATTTATGACTTTATTATCTTTTAAGAGAGATAGAAGTGGGGCTGGGGATTTACCTCAGTGTTTCCAGTGCCTGCCTTGCAAGCACAAGGTTTTGAGTTCTATCAGTGGTAAACATACACAACAGTGCTGGGCATGGAGACTCACATCCACCAACAATCAGCACCACATACCACAGTACTGGGAGTGGTAACTTACACCTGTAATTCCTGCACTCTGGAGGAAGAGGCAGGAGGATTGCTGTGAGTTTGAGGCTCGCCTGGGTTACATAGTGAGCTCAGGTCCAAACTGAACTAAAAAACAAGACCTGTCGAAAAAAAAAAAAAATGAGTGAGAGAGAGATAGAGGGAGAGAGAGATAGAGATAGAAGTGAGTCACAGCAAAAAACAGTATATTGTTGATTTGGGTGTATAAAAATAATTGATTTTTAAAAGATCTAAAATGTTGATCACTACAAGGGAAAAATGCAACTCTATGTACAGTTATATGTCAATTTATAAAAAGAAATTACAGATTAATTTATTTTCTAAAGTTTCCAAATCCTGCAAGAGCAAGAAAACTTGATATTTTTGTATCAATAGTAATGTGAAGAAAATAATTCTTTATTAATTTCTTTTGGTGTGCCATATTTTTTCTTCACAGAGAGAAAAGAAAGATTAATAAAACTAAACTGGCTGTTCATGTATCATGAATCCTGTACTTTAGAGAATTTAAAAAAACAATAAATACACATACTTCCTCACATATATTATCACAAATAAAGTACATGTGCATAATAGTTCCACTGTATCCTACTGATAGGAAGTGCTATGTAGAATAATATAGTATACAGTTAGAATTTTAATATTTACTTAGAGTGAATCAAAAGTCAAAATACTTAGTTTTCACTTTAATTTTATTTATAATCAGTTTTATTGGTACATTTTAGATATGCAAAAGGATCATTTTCACCACACGGAATTTGTACCTATACATTATACATCTTGTTTCTCCTTTTATTTTCCTCTATTCTTCTTCTTTCTATCCAGCCTCTCTTCATTTACAAATTTGTTTTCCCTTTTTCATTGTTTTTCTTTTTGTTTCACTTCTCTTCCTTCCTCTATCCTGCATCCCCAGTTATCCTTCCCAATGGAAGATTTTCCTCCTGTTTCATAACACCTATTACACATTTTAGTCTTTTATTTCCATTTTCCATTTTCACATCTGAAAAACAGTGCAATATTTGAATTTGTATGTCTAATTACTACACTTAATAACAAACTTGCTGGAAGAGATTATTGAAACCACATCTTTCACAACAGCATTGAAAAAATAAAATATTTAGGACTCCTAACAAAAGAGTAAAAAGATTTTTACACTAAAAAATACAGTATTTAAAAAAGGAAATTGGAGAGGATATCAGAAAAGGCAAAGAAAAAAGGGTAGAAAGAATGCCTATAGTGAAAATGGCCACACTTCCTAAATTAATATAGAGATTTAATAACATCATGATTAACAATGGCATAATTCACAGAGCTGGAGAAAGCAATTCTAAGATTCATTTAAAACTAAGAGAAACCTAACCTAGCAAAAGCATTTCTGAGCAACAAAGGAAGGCCAGGTGGAATCACATATTTTGACTTGAAATTATACTACAGACCTATTTTGATAAATACATCATGATTTTGATAAAACAAACAAATAAACAAACATACCCAAGAATCAGTGGAACTGATTAGAAAATACAGGAATAACTCCAAATTCACTCAGGCAACTTGTTTTTTAAAATAAGTGGCCAAGCACTTTCATTGGATTTTAGGTCATAGCATGGTGATTTGGTCTGCCTTTTTGCAAAGACTAAAGGGAGCTAAGTCTATTGCTTAGAAATCTGTTATGTGCAATTTGATAAAATTCAGATAACACTTATATTGCACATTTTCAAACACTAGAATGACTGTAAAAGTGGAATGCACTTACATTCTACACATAATCTTAATGTAAGACAATAATAAAGGGAGGTAATGAAAGAAAACCTATTCTAAAAATTTTATTTGAGAATTAGAAAATAGTTATTAATTAAAATTGGGTCCTTGTGGGAGACAAGGAAGAGGATGTAGCCAGAACCCTCCTAACAAGTTCCAGTAACCCTGTGAGTCCCACAGCAAAAGGATTAATAAGCAGTAAACAACAAAGATGAAACCTTGAGAAAAAGGCTGAGACCAGCCTGGACTCTTGCAACTCTAAGCACCAGCAGCAGAAGGCCCAATACCACAGCAACAGAAAGGGCCAATACCTCAAACTCCCCACACCTTTATTTGGTTGCAAGCATTCACACCCATAATCCTAAAATGCATAAAACAGGGCAGTCCCAAGCCTCCATATCAAAAATCCTGGCATGCACAAAATAAGACGGTTATCCACAATAATCCTATAGTTGAAGATCCCATAAGGGCAGATTTCTTTAAATCTGCACGAGTAAGTCTCAGTAAATAAACCTTAAATCCCATAATCCTACTATCAGTGCAGTGATGCTTGCAGTTTAAAATTTTGCAGGGTGTGGAAGATGTCTGCAATAATCCCAGTAGCTGATTACCCAGGGCAGAATAGACATCCTTAAATCTGAGTAAGTATGACTTACTGTGACTATCTCAAATCATATATCTCAGGATTTCTTAGATATTCCAATGTTATAATACCACCTCTTATATCATATTATCTCAATGATCAGTCTTTTCTTCTTCTTCAAATGTTTATCCTTCTCTTTGTTTCCAAAGTTAATTTTCTTACTACACTCTTGTCATAGAATTATATAAAATTGAACTTGAATATCATTTCAATTCCAAGGTTCAATTCTTGTCACTTCACTTGTATCATGTTTCTACAAGACTTGCTAGCTATTTTAATTGTACATCATCAATTTAAATAATCTAATTTAAATACTATTTGGATTAAAATATTTCTAGTACTTACTGGGTTATAGAAACATGAATTACTAGAAATTAGTTATGTCAGTGGATAAGGTTTCTTTTATTGATTTCTAGCTTTCCTTTGTCTGAAAGAACTAATGAATTATTTTGCTTTTTAAGTTCTTTTCAGTTTTGCTTTACAACATGTTAAACAAGCTTCATGCATACTTCAGAAAACATGTCATGTAAATGTTAAATACTGTATTGTTTAAAACATGTATAGTATGCTACAACTTTCTAGATCTTTATGAGAGTGACACAGGTCTCAATATTTCCATTATTGATTTACTTACTTTCTTGTTTTTGAATTTATATTTTTTGTTTTTGTCAACATTTTGTTAATAATGTGAAGCTGGATATTTATGCAAGATTTCTAATACCGTTTTCATTCTGAGATGATTATTTCCCCTTTATGATAACACTACCATTTTTCCAGTACATGATTCATAACATGGTTTAGGTGATATTAGCATAAATTTGCATTTAATGATCTATTCAATGAATAAATCATAAAATTATAAATTATACACTTATTGTATCAAATGTTTCTCCTCCTTTATGCACTTACATATTTCAAAGCCTTGAATAACTGGTATGTGACAAAAACCAAAGCTTGGTCTGGGATGTACCCTAATTCTAAATACTCACAACTCTTTCTGTGGATTGGAGTTTAGAATGTGTATAGATTTCAAGAAGTGGAGAATCAGGGTTTTGGAGGCTGTTTTTTAAAAAGGATAGTGGCATTTCAGCCTATTCCTCTTGCTATCTTTTCCTTCTCTGGTAAAAAAGTGAGTATCTAAGAAATTGTGTTTACCACGTGCTTTCCAAGCTTGATGTCCTGCCTTACAACAGGTATGAAATACATGAGTAGTTAATCATAGACACAGTCTTCCAAAGTAAACTTTTCTCTTTCTGTATAGGTCAGTCTATGTATTTGTTTTTAATGATAGAAAGTAAAAACCTGTTGAGAATTGCAGACAACCTACCAGGATTTACTTACCACACATACTTACCTATCTTGTTCAAGGTGTATGATCTTCTTGTTGATTCTTTATATTCTGTTTGTTAGTATCTTACTGAGAATTTTTGCATCTATGTTCATTAGGGAGATTGGACTGTAGTTCTTTTTCAAGGTTGATCTTTATCTGCTTTTGCAACCAAGGTAATGGTTGCTTCCAGGAATGAATTTGGGAGTACTGGTTCCATTTTTATTTCATTAAAATGAGTGCTTGAAATGAACAGAAATGCTGGCAAGGCTATGAGGAGAAAGAAGCACTTCTCCACTGTTAGGGGGACTGTAGATTGCTACAATCACTACTACTCAGAGTGGAGATTCCTCAAAAAAGAAGAATTAGAGATCCCATTTGACCCTACTATTACCCTGCTAAGTTTATCCATGAAAAATTAAAAAAAGCATATTGCAGCAATATATGTGTACCCATGTTCATAGAATCTCAGTTTGAAATAGCTACATATTGGAATGGCTCAAATACTCTCCCACTGGAGACTGCACAAAGGTTTTTTTTTTTTTAATAAAATAGAGTATTTTTCAGGCTTAAAGAATGATAAATTTGAGTCATTTATATTCAAATGGATATACCTTGAGGATATATACATAAGTGCAATAAATAGGACATAGATCTGTAAATACCACAACATTTCTCTGGTACAAGAAAGTTCAGTTGTAAATGAGTTCCAAAAGATATGATTAGTGTTGTGAAAGAGGAAGAAAATCTTCAAAAGAGAAAGGGAAATTTTGAGTAGTGGAAAGTAAAGAATGGGAAAAATATGATGGCTAGAAAAAGAAAACAAAGCTTTTGTATATAGGGTATGGAAGTTGTAGGGAGGGTGGGGGAATTGAAAAACTAAAAATCAGTATGTGTCATGTGCAGGTACAAACCCTCAATGTCGAATGTGATTATAATCTATGTATAAAATGTAGTAATAAAACCCACTAAAAAACAAATTTATGTCAATAATAATTGTATTATTGTTCAGAACTTTCAGACAAAGGAACGCTTTTGTAAGCTCATTTTCATTTTAATGAGATAAATGTAAAGTCTTTGGGACTTGAGGTAGGCTAGCATTTGGAAGCTTGTGATGCATGTTTACCAAAATCAGCCAGTGTAGCAAATGGATAGCAGATGGAGTGATTCGGTTACTCACAGTTGGAGTGTTGTATTACAGGTAGACAAAGGGATGGGGCTAAAATGAAACATATGGCCTCAGAATAGAGTTGGAAATAGTACCAATTCACATTCAGCTTTAACTAGAAATGTTTATGTAGAGAGATGTTAATCAGAGAGGTCAGCATACAAACACACATTATCAATTCCTTTCACTGTCAACAAGCACCTAGATGTAATGTACTTTATTAGTGATGAACATATCTAGTGCTTTCCCCTTTTAATTAATAACTCTGGCCAGTAAAATCAGCAATAGTTCTTCAGAAAATGATCATGATGAAATGTAAAACCTCAGAAGGAACATGATGCAGCCAAGACTTTAATTTCAGACCTGAGAGAAGTTTTGCCCATCATGATGTCTTTGTGGTAATTTGTGACAACAGCTTTAGGAAACTGATGCAATTGTAGCACATTGATATAAAACATGATTGAGTGCATACAAATAATTTTAAATTTACGTCTACAAGTAACAAAAAAGTGAACAACAGAAAATTTCCAATTTGAATAATTCCAAATTGTTTATATACGTATTCCTTCCTACAAAAGATGGAGACTAACTTTTGCAACTTATGTGTAACATCCTTATGATTAGTTCACTGAAAAGGTAGAGAAACAGAAAGAGAGACAGAGAGAGAGGAAGAGAGAGAAAGAAACAGAGATACAGACAGAGAGATAGGGTGAGAGAGATCTAAATCATTAGTGATGAAATCTGCCACGTCTACGTCAACAAATTGATAAAGGTTGACACCAGTGCTAATGAATCATGATGCATATAAGAGTATGTAGTGATGATACATTTTAGCTGTGCATGCTCATGATGTAACATTATGAGGATGATCATTTATGTTTGTTTTCTTCCTCAAAGAAACACATATCTCTCATCACTACCATGAGTAAATTAATCTGATTTGAGGAATATTCTACAAAATATATGAGTAACATTTCTGAAAACTTAGTTTATCAAAAATGTAGAAAATCTGTAATCTGTCACAATGTAGAAGAATCTAAGGGAACATGATTTATTGGACAGCACTTTGTTGCTGGAGTACAATAATTAGTTCATAATTTAAAAGGGGAAAGACTTAATTTGGCTCATGGTGTCAGAGAATTCAGTCCATGGTAAACTGGCTTCAAGCAGTAACATCATGGCAGAAAGACACGATGGAGTAAAGAGTCTCACATTTTTTTTTTTTTAAGACAGAGTCTTGATTGTTGTAATTTAGGATGGTCTTAAACTCACTATGTAGCTCAGGAAAACTTAAATCCACAGCTGTCCTCCTGCCTCTGCCTTAGAAGTGATAGAATTATAAGCATGAGCCACCACAGCTGGCATTGTAGTATGTAGTTGCCAGAGATCAAACTTGGGACCTTGTGATTACAAGGCAGATCCTATTATCAATGAGTTAAATGCCCAGCCCACTGTCTCACTTCTTCCACAGCCACAATTGACCCAGAGGAAGAGAACAGTGCCAGAGTAGATGGAGTCAGTCATCACATATAGTACCCAAGGTAGGTACAGTACCCTAACCCACAGGCCCACAGTACACCTCCCTCCTAGGATGTGAAGTGGTGTTAGTCTAAGTATTCTATCACATGTAACTTAGACAAGATGGGACTGGAAATCTGAAGAAAAAACATATCTATATACATGCTGAATTGTGATATATATACCAAACTGCAGAAGAAATACTGTGCTTTATATGAGAATTCACTGTACTTTTATTTTTCCTGTAAATTGTGTTATTCTGTGTTAAAATATTTTACATTTAAAATCTAAATGGTGCTTTACTTTCAAAAAATTATTCATGCATAAAGAAATTGTTAATCATATTTATAAATTTGATAATTAGGACTGAAGGTGAACACTAAATGGTAAGAAAATATTGATGTGAAATACTGCTGTACACACTCGTATAAATTTGAGGGTACATAACAAAGAACTGATCTATTAAAATTAACATGATAAGAATCTATTAGTATACTTACCAGCTCATTGTGCTGAAAGTTTCATTAAGCCTGACCTTCCTAGGTCTGGGAATTCTCTTTTTTATGTACTTTGAACTACAGATATAATGTGCTCAAGATATAAATCTGAAAAAATCACCCTTATGCTCAGATACCAATCACTTTCATTTGCCTTGAAAACAAAAGCACTCATGGTATATCTCCTGTGAACAATTCATAGAAATTTGAGCCATTTGTCTTTTACTGAGCTTTTTCTTTTCAGTTTTTAATGCAAGGGCACCTATAGCCAAATGACACAGTGATTAAAATTACTATTTCTTCTTCATTATCTAAAACTGTTTATCTTTATATATGAATTTCACTATCAATTTTTCCAAGCCCTAGTTATTACCTATTAAATCTGAGCATTGTCTTTGTTAAATATACCTGAGGAATTTATTCCTTTTCTTCCCAATAACTCAGTTTGAAAACACATCTAGCTGAGTGTATCAGTGTCATTGTGTCCTGTGCAAAACACTGTAACCTAAGTCGTCTCTGCTTTTGCTAAACTTTGCCTGCTGAGAACCCTGCATGGTACAGTTATATCTGACTCCTAAGTGCCTCTTCAGATTGGCACTCTTCTTTTTCCCATTGTCATGTAATTGATATTGAGTTCCAATGACCAGTAATGTTATAAAATTGGATATAATATAAGGTTTCTGAGGCCAAAACAAAAACAAAAACAAACTAACTTTTATGGAACGCAACTTATTTTACTCTACCCTTACTTGTTTTCCATTACACTTATTTAATCCATCCTTTTTTGGCCTCTCATAAGAATCTCTATTTTTATCTGGTCTCTTGTACTTTTATACATGACATTTATCCAATTATTATTTGGAATGTAGTTAATTTGGTCAAAAGCCAACCTATTTTCCCCCGGCTTTTAATTAAGACTGTTTAGCTTTCAAGTGCATGGAAAAGAAACTCAGAGATGCTTTACACGTGCAGTGGCATGTGAAGGGAAAGATGCTCTTAGCCTACAAGTACAAGCTACTTGATAGTTCCTTCCGTTCTCTACTATACTATGATCTTATGGAAAAAAATTTAGTTGGGAAGATAATTATTCAGAATATGTAGATAATAATGTGGACACACACTTACATTACTTTACATCTCCAAGTTGAGTTCCTTAGAACCTCTAATTGTACTTAATTCGAAATCAGGAAGTCAAATCCTTGACCACCTCAGCGAACTAAACCCATATCTTCTTGCATTGTCCTGTGTCTAACTTTTCGTTAGCACAGTCACATAGATTTCATTTCTGATTTAGTCTTTTGTGGGGAAAGATGAGGGCATATAAATAAGAGAATATTAATCTGAAATGTCTGTCTGTCTGCACTTTGATCATTGAAATTCTGTGCATTTCTTTATGTATCTGTCATTTCTTTAATGCTTGGCAGTGTAGATAGGAGTGGAAATATCTTGGTTGCAGAGTCAGGGAAGACTCTGGGAGAAATACATGGGAAAACTCCAGAAAAGTTTCAGATGTTATGAACTTTTGAACATTATTTATGATATAAATTGACTTCAATATAAGCAAAATCATATGTATGATTCTCAGGAAAGTTTCAAATTTATTTTTTTAAATACTACATTGTAACACTATGTTAAAGAACAAGAATAATTAAGAAAATATGTTAAATATTAAAAATTATTCTATTTATTTAAACAGCAAATAAAATTTACAAAAATAATTAAATAGTAGAGAGTTTAATGACATGTTTACTTTTACTCCTGTGGAAAAAAATTATACATATAGAAAACACATAACAATCAAATCCTGAAAATATCTATATCTTTTATTTCATCTCTCAGCAAAAAGCTTATAATATATTAACAAAAAGAACACACAATTTTGATAAATGGGATAAAATGCATCATTTTTATAATAAAACAATGATGTAAAGCTAGACAGTTAATATCAAAATATATAAATAATATGGCAAAATAATCAAAGTGATAGTATCTGCTTGAATACATCGATGTATTCATTTTAATAAAGCAATAAAAAATGGTAGTATAAAAATGGTAAATTATGTCATTTCTTTCTTTTCTCCTCCAGAATTTGGTTGATTTATTTTCTCAAGTGTTATTTTATCATGGCCTAATTCTATGTAAATTTTCATAAATAACATTATCATCATTTTTTAAAGTATGTTTTTATCCCTTGAAAATATTGTAGGACATGTGAATTTAACTACAGGAAAACTATCATGTGGAAACATATGTTTGAAAGACTTGCTTCCATGACTTTTCTGCTTCTTTCCAAACCTAATCAATATATAAGAAATTATTATCTAAATTTTCAAAATATTATCAAGCTGATGAATCAGTCCACAATTTCAGAATAACAATTCATCACTCGTTAGGACTGTTCTGTACCCATGAAAGGTATTTTCAATACTTCAGATTTTGTCAAGTAAATAAGAACATAGATAGATGCAAGGATGGAAGGAAGGATAGATAGATCGAGTGATCAATAAATGATGATTGATAAATATTAAATTTTCACTCACTAATCCTTTCTAATACTTCACCAGGTGACTCCATTTCAAAGCTGATATTAAACATTGATGACATTGGACAATGGCTGGCTACAGTGTAGTCATCGGTTATTACTTTCTTACCTCTGGTAAGAGGACTGTTTAAAGTTCTTCTTTAAAGCATATATTTAAATCTTTAATTCTTAGAAACTTTTAAATGTATTTAAGTAATACAACAGGATCTGAAATTTGTATTAATTATTCAATATATCTTGTGATCTAGTTGATAGAGAAATATATAGTATATAATACAGAGAGAGAGAGAGAGAGAGAGAGAGAGAGAGACCAGGGACAGAAACAAAGAAAAGACATACAGAGAGAGACAGACAGAGTATGAGGGAAAGATCTCATCCCAGTTCCTATCCTGGGCCAGGGTATCAAAATAGAAAATATTCAAATGGTAAAGGGGGGTATGGGTATACATGTAGGGGCAATACAATGTTAAAAAAAAGAAAAAAAATCGTATATATAAAGATGACAGGGGATAGGCAAGGAAAAGGGAAAAATGAGAATTAAGTCGTGTCATATATTGGTACAAATTTTCAATGTTGATTGTGATCAGATGTGTATATAAAATGTACCAATAAAGCAAATTATTAAAAAAATCTCCACTTAGGGGCCGGGGTGTTAGCTCAGTGGTTCTGGCACCTGTCTTGCAAGCGCAAGGACCCGGGTTCGATTCCTGGCAACCACATAACAATACTGGGTGTGGAGACCCACACCCAGCAGCAACCAGTACCACATACCACAGTGCCGGGCGTGGTGGCTCACGCCTGTATCCCAGCACTCGGGAGGCAGAGGCAGGAGGATTGTGATGTAAGTTTGAGGCTGAGCTGAGGGCCAGCCTGAACCACAAAGCGAGACCCTGTCTCAAAAAACCTAAAAAAAAAAAAAAAAAAAAAATCTCCACTTAGAAGAGTGAAAGAAATTTATGTTCCCACTGGAGACCCAAATGATCCACTTGAGGACCTGCAACCCAAGGCAGTGTCTTCACACATTCACACATTCATAAGGGAGACTGAGGAACCTGAGATGGGAGGCTGAAGAATCTGCACCAGAAAAAAACAAGGGCCAGTATTGGAAGCTGAGTAGTCAGCACCCAGGGCCTGAAAGATCTAAGCTAGAAGAAGGCTGAGGAGCTACACCAGAAGCCAAGAGAGAATGTCCAAGATAAAGGTGAAAACTGAAGCTTCCTCACAGAAAAATGCTGTTAGATTCCTTTGAATAAAAAATGTGTACAACCTCCACCCCAAAATCAAGCATCTTTTCTCTGGTATGAAAAAAAGATGTAAATGAGTTCTAGAATTGTATATTATATACTATGAAATAGAAAATATTCAAAGTGAAATAGGTGAAGGGGGAAAATAAGATTATAACAAAAAAGAAAGGAAACAAAGTTTATGTATATAGGGGGTGGTAGGGTGGGTAGGGCTATGGGAAAAAAAATGAGAATTAAGTTGTGTCATATACTGGTATGAATTCCCATTGTGGAGTGTAATCATGATGTGTATATGTAATGTACCATTAAAGATTTCAATAAAAAAAAAATCAGGCTTAGTGAAGCTCCTTCAAGGAAATCAGCCAAAATTCTTCCTTCTTCTTCTCTTCCTCCTTTTATACCATTATAGCAAACATGCTTAGTCAAATGAGCTAGTCTTTCCCATCAAACTGATAACTAGTCAATTAATTACCACCTTGATAAGAGCATATATCAGATTATTATATATTGTCTTGGTCGCCACATGTTCAGCAACTATTTATAGCTTAGAAGTGGTGATGAGCCTAATATTCAAAGGTCTTTTCTCTCTTCCCAGTCTGTTTTTCTTCTAAATTATCAGTGAGCTCTCAATTAATTTCATAGTTATTGTTTCTCTTTGTTTCATTTTATATATATTTTTTCTCTATTTAAACCCACTGATGTAAAAATAAGTACCTCCTTGACAATCCTTTATCATTAACGATATAGACTCACATACATCCCAACA
Source organism: Petromus typicus (assembly GCA_004026965.1). Taxonomy (NCBI): domain Eukaryota; kingdom Metazoa; phylum Chordata; class Mammalia; order Rodentia; family Petromuridae; genus Petromus; species Petromus typicus. Next base: position 40,448 of record PVIR01013293.1, read on the forward strand.
CAGAAACTCTGAGCACAGTCTTCTACATCTCTGTGGCATTTTGGGCAGTGTGCTATCTTGAGGGGCCTTTGGACCTTATCATAGCTTTGTCGGAGCAGACTTTCCAATGTGTCTAGATGGGCCCAGAGAATGGCATGAAAGTCTGTCTCCTTCCTTCTAGCATTTTTCTTTGCTGGGCTTCCCAAATACTATGACCCAAGCATTTGTCTCAACACCAAGACCTTCTACTTGATGTTTCAGCCTTAGAATCTCCTAAACATGACTTCAATCCCCTGAGAGCATCAGCTGAATTAAATCTCTATAAATATTAAGTATTGAAGTCCAAGGATAAAACATTCACTACAACAATCTGTCATACAAAGACTGACATATTAAAATGAGATTTGCATGTCTGCAGTCCTAGTCTTCTTACCTTACTAGAAGTATAAAAAAGAAGCCTAGACATATATGTTTTATTGAATAGCAACTATTAAATGTCAATAAATGGCAAAGTATGGAAATAAAAATCTATGTCTGATCTTGCTTTTATTAAAAATTAATTTCAAATATTTTTATAATTATGGTGTTCTGTTAGGCCAATCAAAAATAAAACTAATGAGTAGTTATTAAACTGCTAGAAAGATATAGTTTAGAAAGTTTCAATTAACATTATTCAGTTCAAAAATAGAATACAAAATTAGAGTTAAAGAACTTGATGTATATTCACATATATCTGTAATATATACACATATATATATTCTGGTTTAAATAAATATAATCATATGACTATTAATACAAATTTATCAACATATTTAGGATTTGAAAAATTATAAAATATTGCATTAGATTTTCTTATGTCCACTTATGTAACAAATCTGTTTTTACTTTTTTTGTTGTTTTGTTTTGTTTTTTGAGACAAGTTCCCATTTGTAGTTCAGGCTGGTCCTGAACTCAGCAATCCTCCTGCCCTTGTCTCCCGAGTGCTGGGATTTCAAGAGTGAGCCACGCCTTCAGCACTGTGGTATGTGGTACGGATTGCTGGTGGGCATGAGTCTCCACGCCCAGTATTGTATGTGGTTACCAGAGATCAAACGTAAAACCTTGTGTTTTCCAGGCAGGTACTGGAACCACTGAGCTAAATCTCCAGCCCTATTTTTACTTCTTGAACTTTATTAGAATCATCATTTTATTTACTAGGCAAAATTATCATTTCTTAAGGATTTAAAATATTTTCCTTTTTCTAATTTATTGTCATGAAACCTTTACACATCTTTTCCATTTTTTATAACCCTCACTTATAACATTGGTAGTAACAGAAAAGTAATTTTCCTATTATTTTTATTAATAGACAAAATATCTTCTATCCTATTGCAGTCAGGTAAGTCACCAGGAACCAAGCAGTGTCCTAAAAAAATTAAAGTTTATTAATCAGATTAATAAAGCAAGTTCCAGATTAAGTATATAGATATCTGAAAAGATACAGGAGAAGATAGAATTGTCAGATTCTTGGGAGAAGGGACATGTTTCTGTGAATTTTAAATGAAGTAGATTCATAGCAATAAGTTTGTATGAAGAAGCCAGCAGCACCTCTGGATTACAATGTGAACTTCAGTTGATGTTTCCTTGAAAAGAGCAAAATAATTGTGCAATACGAGGTCCTGACAACCTTTGTCATAGCTCTACTCTGGGGCTGGAAATTGAGTTGCTTCTGATTCAAAGCGACTTACATCACCCAGGTAAAATAGAATAATATGTTAGCACTGTGATTTTAAGTACCAAACTATACAAATCAGTTAGCTTAGAAAACAAATATTCTCAGTGATAAAGGAAAGAATACCTGTATCCAAAGAAAGCATATGATTACATGGTATAATGGCAAACTTTTGTTGGGAAATCTGACATTTTCTGTGTAATAATAAATTTTTTAGTCTCTACAACTAGTTTTACTTTCTTACTTTTACATGATTAACTATTGTTGCTCATTATGTTAACACATCTTTGTTCTTAAGAAAATTTTCTTAAAAGTGATGCCATAGTTACCAATATGAGATAAATAAAAATAAATACATCCAATCCTTTTGAGTCAAGGAAGATTTAAACAGTCTTTTAGAGAATAAATTGAGATAACTGCATTATAAATTGCTTAATCATACAATCTGCAAATGTAAGTGAAATGGAAACTGCTGATATTGAACAGATAAAATTAAGAATACTTCATTTGTTTTTTCATTGTTTTTAATTTAAA